>CAUYRT010015300.1:0-137618 GCA_963574885.1 Lepilemur ruficaudatus | reverse complement strand
ACAGCAACCTCACACTCCCGCGCTCAAGCAATCCTTCTGCCTCAGCCTCCCGAGTAGCTGGGACTACAGGCATGCGCCACCATGCCCGGCTAATTTTTTCTATATATTTTTAGTTGTCCAATTAATTTCTTTCTATTTATAATACAGATGAGGTCTCGGTCTTGCTCAGGCTGGTTTCGAACTCCTGACCTTGAGCGATCCGCCCGCCTCGGCCTCCCAGAGTGTTAGGATTACAGGCGTGAGCCACCGTGCCTGGCCTAAAAAAAGTTATTGATGACAGAATCTCTGGGTAAAGAGCTGAGAGAATAAGTATGTGGTGAACCAAAGTAAGAGAGTTGAAGAGGGAAATAGAGGTAGTCAGGGTCTGAGATATTAACTTGTACTAATTAACAGTTTTATCCACCTTCATTAATCCATTCATCCAGCACATATTGATTGCATGTCTGCACCTACTAAGACCTGTGTTAGGAGATGAAGACACAGTGGTGACCCAAGAAGTGGCATATCTCCTGTCCTCAAGGAACCAAGTAAATAGAGAAGACGAACTTTACTAAAATAATCATACAAGTAAATATGTATGATATGCTAATGTATCATACATGTTTGTGTATGATATGTAAATGTATCACATATCATACACATTTATGATATGTAAAAATATCATGTATGATATGTAACTACGTAAAAAAAACTTTCAGGGGTCATGTTACAAAGCAGAGATACACGTTACCATGTGAACACAAAAGGGACATACATTTGAGTCCATCAGAGAAGCTAAGAAATGCATTCCTGACCCAATATTGAAACCACAGTGACAAGATACACACCACTGTGAGAGGGAAGAGAAATACTTGGGCTGCTCACCCCACAAAACATAACTACAGTATTTGAGATTTCTTAGCTTCATTTTGTCTGTTGCAGTGTCCGCCTGAACAGATCGACTGTTCCGCAAACAACTTCCATTTTGTTTAGTTTTTGATAACTGTCATTTTGTTGTAGGCAACTGCTTCTTATTGGAAGTGGGAGACTAGGGAAGAAGGAATTCATAATAACAGAGCCCTGCTCAATGTTTCAAGTGGAAAACACCACTTCCTCAGGATCTTTGGGGGTTTTTAGGGGTTTCTTTTAGAAAACTGTGCACTCCCCTTCTCAATGATTTCCCCCATAGATAAGAAATAATTGCTTATTACTTGAGGAATAAGAAGGAGGAATATCCTAAGGCTGCTTTTCTCGTATTTGGTATGAATATGACTAACGCCTCTTCTAATCCTTGAGGCATTCTTAAGAAGAGCCAGTATGCGAATAAAAAAAGGCTTTAACCTTTTCCTTTGCTCATTATGTAAATTCTATTTTCCAGCCTCTCTTGTTTCCCCCTCCTCCTGGCTTATGCCTGTCCCTTTTATTTTCCTGAATGAGTTTTCTTCTGTTTTGTCTTTTCCTAGGCTAGATGTTATTCTTCCCATTTTGGGGGGTGGAGGGGGATATACTAAGTCTATTAATATGTTCACCTTTTTAACTATTTAGAATATGGTGAAGGACAAGGAAAATAAAATGAGTGAGCATTGCCTCTGAATAAAGCCACGGCGCTTACAATAATGGCAAAATCTTTTCTGAGCATTAAGTGGTAATCTGGCTGCATTGTTAAGGTACGTGGAGTATTCAGCATTCTAATCTTTTATATGTAACAACAGCCCAAGTATATTAATTATAACTCGAGAAATCAACATGAGCTTCTGACACATACGTTCCATTTTCCTACGGGCGGGATGAAACAGTGTTAGCGTAGAAATAAAATAATCCTCATAGTCATCACTCACCTTTGCCCTCATTTTCATTCGTGTTTTCATTCAGGAGCAACTAAGCAGGTTAATGTCACAGAACTGGCTGTGATTATCTTTAGTTTAAACAACAGTGTCTGCCCAAGATAAATGCACGTACAAGATAGATTTCACTCCTGAGAGCAGTTCATCTTTCTCTCTGCGTGCCATTTCCCCGACTGCCCCTCAAAGAGGTTCTGAACATGTAGATGACATTATCACATTAAACGAGGATGGGGAGACTTCAAAGGGTTCAGAGTTAAGACGCACCTGGACTTTTAGATTCGGACTTGAAAGTGAGCTCACATTAACCGATCCATGAAGCCATGATGGAGACTCCTAATGTCGTCAAATTCCTTTGAATAGTTTCTAAATGAGGCAAACCAAATGCAGGACTTCGGGGCTTGTGAATTATCCTCTCTAAACTGATGCTGCAAAGAAAAAGAGAAGAACAATTCAAAATGTTAATTATAAAAGTGAATTTTTATCAGTACCCACAGCCAATTGTATACCCACCTAGTTTTATCTGTTTAGTCATTTAATAAGAAATGACTAAATGGATATGTGTGCAAATCAGTTTTAGGGTATATAGAAATAATGCTGTGTTAAATTATTATTTTTATTCATTGGTTTATTCTTTTATTTATTTATTCAACAAACATACATGGGGCTTCCACTATACGCGTGAGCTGAAGTGACATGTGTCATTTCTGGGCCAAAGGTTTTAATTGCTGGTGCAAGACTCTCTAGCACTCTCTTCTTCTGCTGGGTACCTCAGATGGTTTAGTTATAACATGGGGGAGGCTGTTAGCTCAGGTTGCTGAGTGTGGCCCTCATTAACCCACAATGGCCATGTAATACAAGGGAAAAACAAATCTTTCTTGTGCGAAGCCACTGGATTTTGAGATTGATTTGCTATTGCAGCATAACCTAGTTATCTCGACTAATGGAGTAGTTAACTGCCTAACTGGCAATCATGACGATAAGAGTGGCCATTTAATAAGTTCATATTCAAAATCCTACAGTATAGTCATTATCATCTGCACTACACTGCAGAGAGGAGGAAACTGAAGCCCAAAAGGTTAAGTAACTTACTCAAGGTCACAGAGTTTACAAGTGGCAGAAAAAGGCACTGAACCAAGCCCCAGGTTCATGACTGTTTCTCCTATGCTCTATGATGTATCATCAATCAGGGCTGCACATAAGAATGAAAATTTTTTTTTCAATATTAGGAAGATACTAATTCATCTATATAGTTCAACTTTGTTCAGTACTTGTAAAACAGAAATATGCTTCTAAACAGTGCATCCCAAATGTGTTCTACAGAATTCTGGATCCTTAAGATACTAATAGGGCTTGCTCTGTGTGAAATTTTGTAAAGTACTATATACTACTTGTGTAAGTCCCAGTTTAGGTACCCGTTCAGATTCACTTAACTTCACTTGTCTCCCAGCTGCCTCTGTTGTCTTGATGGCTACAGCTGCCACTGCCTCGTCTGCCAGCATCACCAGCTCTCTTGTTGAGCTACGGCAAAGCCTCCATCACTCCTGCTGCTGTGGAGTCGAGACACAGTTCAAGATGTTTAAACAGGACAGATTGGTGCTTTGTAGACATGGCTTGCTACTGCCTGGAGCCCTCCTAGTGGGCAAAGATGCAGGCCGTATACTACAATCCAGGGCACACACTTGGTATGGAGGAGAGCGGGCTGGGGTATGGATATGCATTGACCTCCGGGCAGTACAAATGGGCTGCCTGGCTGGTTAATGAACTGGAAGAATCAAGACTGAAGGGTCAATAGCTAGAATGTTATGGATTCTAGTAAAAGGGATAGATTCATGTAAAATGACCCGTGGAAAAGGACACAAACAAGTCAGCTTTGATAGCTTTGGAAATTAAAGAAGCATATCTCTAAAAGATCAGATACGAAGGAACTGCATGCACTGAGACATCCCTTGATGCCCAATGCCCTCTAGCTGCTCATTGTGATAGCTTGTCCAGTTTCCTATTCTTTCCTGACCTCAGTATGGAGCTAATCTATCCTTATATGAAAAGCCAGTTTATGATGTAAAATTTAATGCATTACCCTACCAAAATGACATTTCTATTTTAAGGGTTTTCACAAGTGTAACACAAATGAATGTGTATTGGGAGGATTTCCACTACAGCAGGAAAATGGTAGAGCCCTTCCATGCTCCTTGCATCAGAGTCACCAGCTCTGCCTGAGAAAGACCAGTTCTTCGGTAGTATCAGCATCTCCCATGAATACACCCATTCTCCCCAGGGACAGCTTCTTACCCAGGGAAACACTGGAACTCAAGACAGCTCAGGGCCATATAAAGGTAGAGCAGGACTAAACTGTCTGATGGGAGAAGGAAGGGCAAAGAGAGTAACACTTGTACTATTGCCAGTGTTTCCAGAATCATTATTTCTCACAGTTGTTTTTCTGGGATTTGGGAGATCCCCAGAAATATGACAGTAATTTTGCAGATAAAGTAATGAAGTCCTGTCAGATGACCTGGGTTTGAATCCTGGCTGTGCTATTTACTCAGCAGGTAACTGTGAGAAAATAGTTAAATCTAAGTCTCAGTTCTCTCATCTGCAAATTGGGTATAATAGACAATCACAACTCTGTACATCATGTTATCAAGAATTTTAATAAGACCTTGGTTCTTCCATTATTTGTATAATCTTGGGCAAGTCACTTTAATTTTCTGGGTCACCTTTTCTTCATGTTGCCTCTATATCAGAAGCTTAGCTCCAGTAATCATCAAGATCCTTCCAGCTCTGGTGTTATTGGTCTATGCATACAGAAGTGTTTGCTGGAAAGTATGATAGAAATGTAAATCTGATTACCCTTATGATTTATAATATTTTTATTAGTCTTACTCTTTTGAATGCAGTAGTCCTTAGGAAGCAGATTTCTCTAAGAAAAGAAAGCATGTGATCCTCCACGCCCTCCATGTGGGGCTGTTGTCAGCGGCAGGGATTTGTCCCGCTGTCAAGGGCATTGCTGAGAAGCACAGGGCCCCTTTGCTCCTCCTGCTTGAAATTGATGACCTTTGCTGCTCTGACCACCAGAGGGGAGACAGCATCTGTTTCACGTTCTGATTTACATACAGGAGCTACCTGGGGTGGTTTTGAACCCATGCCCTCCAGAAGTCAGAGGCAGCAGACTCATCGATTTCTCCTAGATTTCAAGGAAGACGAATGAAGGCTCTGTGCTCTCACCCCTTCTCCTCTTCTCTCCTTGGAGGATGAACGAGGTATCACAAAGGAAACCTGGTTTTCAAAGGGTCGTAAAAAGGTTCTTAGAAGTCACCATATTATCATGCCTTTACCATGATGATAAAGCACTTATTAAGCCTTGACTGTATACTCAGCACTGAGCTCTGTCCTTTGCTCATGTTTTCTTATTTAATCCTCACAACTTCACGAGGTAAATATTATTCTTATGCCCAGGACATGGAGGCCTAGAAAGGGAAATAACTTAAAATTAGTGAAATGAGGATTTTAATCTATGTTTTTTTTGACTCCAAAGTGTGAGTTCTAAGCCAGGAGCTCTCAACTTTTTTGGTCACAGGACTGCTTTACATTATTAAAAATTATTAATGATCCCAAAAGCTCTGGTTTGTGGGTAGCATATCTATGAATATTTACTGTATTAGAAATTCAAGCTGTGAAAAACTTAAAGCACAAGAATACACAAGCAAACATCCCATTAATCATTGGGTTATATAATATTATCACATGTTATTTAGCCTCAGGGCCAGTCCACTGTACACTCAGAGAATCAGAGTGAAAGAGACAAATAAAACCTTAGTATAATTATGAAAATGCTTTTGATCTCACGGAATCCTTAAAAGAATTCTGGAAATCATACTTGAAGAACTGCTGTTATAAACTTTCCCATTTTGCTGTATCCTACCACACACTAGGCAAACATGCCTTGCATGTCTAATACGATGCTCAAACTGACATCAATATCTTCTACAAATCAGATTGAGAGAACACCTACAATTCTCAAATGCTCTATTTCCATGTTAAGGAATTCATCCCCTCTGTCCCTTTTAAATACAAGAGTTAAAGTCATTATATTTATCTCTTTAAACAATAATTATGAAAAATCTATACAAATGAAAAGTATTGTTATTATTACCAACCCTTCATAACTCATCCTCTCTTTACTTACTCAGTTCTGAAATCAAGTGGTTACCTGGTAACTCTTCACCATTGCATCCTGTACAAAGAGATGCTGTTGGAAGTAGTTCATTTTTACCTTCCAGAAATATTTACCCTGAACCTACCTTGTGCTAGTCACTGAGACAGCCTCAAGGTTTACAACAATTAATGTAGCCCAATCCCTGTGCTCAAGAAGCTTAGAGTCCAAGGGGAAGGACAGACAAATCAAACGGTAATTTATAAAAACAATGTGACAAGCTAAGGATGTAGGAGCACATAGTAAGGATATCTAATTCAGCTTTTGAGGATCAGAGATTAAGAAAGATATTAGTAATTTCACTGCTACATTTCAAAAGCCCCATTTTTAAATTTAACTCCATTATCCAACTTGGTGTCACTTTCAACACTGACTTCCAGTTTTCTCCCTGCTATTTAAATGTTGAAGATTTCTTTTTTTACACTCTGACACATCGCTTTGCATTTTCAAAGTCAAGTCTCATTGTTATTCCTTCTCTAGGTCCTTTTGTATCATTTCTCTGATATCCCTGGTATTCATAATATCTCCCAAATGAGTACCATCTGTGAATTTCATCAGTGCGCTGTCTGTTCCCTATTCTGGCTTATAAATGAAGATGTTAAATCAGAACAGACATTGTAGGGCAGCTGCTTTCTGCAGCACCCCACCAGGAGTCATCTCCACGTTTACGACACCTCCTCGCCAGCATTCATTACATTTTGTTTATAGTCCTTCAGGTAGCTTTGAATCCCAACTGATAAGGATGATGTTCAAGTGAATTTAAAGTTCTGTGATTAAAATTTGAGTTAAGATATGGCATACTTGCTGTTAAGTTCTGAGTTCTAGAAAGCAGTTACCTAACTTTCTTCTCTCTCTACCTCCAGCCCAAAATGACTCTAGTGTTTGGTAGTGAACTTAAAAATCTGCATGTGGAGACTACTTTATCTCACTGTGCAGGATGATAAGATGGAAACAGGTGTCCCATTCTGCTATAAGGTGAGAAACCATGATGTGGAATTTGGAAAAGATGTCATAAAAAATTAGTTAAAAGATTCTTAACCCAGCCCCCCAAGGATGGTATCAAGGATTAGATTATTGGAGATTGTAGAGGGATTTTTGGAGGCAGTTGGTGTGCTGTGAGTCCCACCCATTCGCTGAGGTATAGAAGGGCCACCTCACCTCTACCTTCAACCTGAAGCCAACAGAGAGGGAATTCAAGATGATTCAGAGTTGGATAACTGTCCTCTGAAGTTTGTGGGATACTATATACTGGGATCTTTCATTCAGAGCAACATCTGAAGGCAAGAAGGGTGAATGTGCTAGGCAGCTTGCTGTTTCAAAATTAGTCTGAGCTAAAAATGTGAGGTCATAGCACAAAAGAAAGCCACTTGGGCTCATTGTTTTCTTGTCCAAAACTGGTCAAAGGACTCTAGAAGAAAGAAGCCAATGATATCTCTCAATGTCTATGGATGAAGAATGAAATGTAAGCATTCAACCAGAACAGAAATGTATTTATCTAGTTCTAGGGACTGCAGGTGGAGATGGGGGGGGGGGACAGTGCAATTCTGAAGAGCCCATGTGTATTAGTAAGCTTTTGCTGCCTAAAAGCATACTCCAAAACTTAGTGGCTTAAAATACTATTTATTTAGCTCATGATTCTTTAGGTCACTAAATGAGGTGAAGTTCGGCTGGGCAGTCTTTAGGTCTTGGCTGGCTCACACATGCGTTTGTGGTTAGATGTGGGTCAGTTGAGAGCCCACCAATCTAGTGCAGCTTCATCTGGAACAGCTAGTTTCTGCTCCATGTGGTCTCTCATTCTCTGGCAAGTGGTTTTGGTGGCATCAAAGCAGGTTTCCAAAGCATGAAGAGCTTCTTAAGGCTGGAATATCTTTACTTCCTTCACATTCTGTTGGTCATAGAAAGTTACAAGGCCAAACCAGTTTCAATGGATAGGGAAAGATTCCACCCCTTGAAGAGAGGATGTTAGTCTTTTCCTGCATCTTTCTGTATGTAACATGAACATCAGCCTGGAGGTTCAGCAGCCATTTTGTTACCATGAGGTCACAGGCATGTTGAAAAAGGCCTCATGCTGAGGATAGCAGAGGGGAAAGATTGCGGGAAAATGGATCCTTAATGACACCATTGAGCCACCAACCTGCCCTTTACTGCATGTCCCTGCACTTTTATTGCATGAAACAAATAAATCTCCTGTTTAAGATACTGTTTGTTGTGGGTTTCTGTTACTTGCCGTCAAACCTATTCCTGACTGATACAACAATTTTTTCATATAAAATGAACTAAACTAAGCTGCACGACTAATGAAGGGTTAAATTAAGAGTCATAAAAATGGGTTAAGAGTTATGTGAGAAAACATCAAGGCAAATAGAATTTTTCTGTTCAGAAAAGAAAATGTAGAACTTGGAGAGAGAATTTAACAAAATTGTGTGAATGGTTAGTGTGCAAAAGATTATGATCAGACTGATTCCTACTTTTTATAGAAGGAACAAAACAAGAACCAAGTTTACTCTGTAAGATGCTTAGATGGATGAATTTGTCTTTCATGACAACAATTTAAACATTGAAATTCTCTCTTAACATGGCTCTGAATCTTCTTTTCTAGAAATCTTGAAGAATGTAAAATACATTTTCCATCTAGGATTAAATATGGTTTTATCCCAAAAGGAAATAAATTAGGTAAACTCTTTTGGGGATGTGTCAGCCCTAGGTTTCTTCAACAAAGTCTCAATTATACACATAAGAAATAGACAAACATATGAAGAAAACTTTATTCCTTCAATACCTTGGGGTGGGCATTTGAGAAGCAAAGGGATATGCCCTAGAATGCCGCAGAGTCAAGATCTTGACTTCACAACTCTTCATCTGTCTCACATTTAATTTTATTCAATAAGAGAATCTCTTTCTATTTTACAGTGATTCACAGTATTTCTACATATCTCCTTCATAATAGAAAAGTGAGTTATTTCACAATAAATAGTCATAGAAGCTTATAATTAACATGTTAAATCTTATTTAAACTTTATCACAGATTCATCAGTTTGTGGGATCTATTCTCATCATTTTCTTCATTTACTCCAATGTCTATGTGCCACCTGAGGAGCCACCACACTTTAGAGTTAAGATTTCGGCTCAGGACATCCACGTTTAGTTATTGCAAATAGTATGTTCATAATATAGATGATTGTTTCAGTCTCTGAAATATTTTCTTCCTCTGCAACTTGCAGCATACCCTGAAAATAAGTCTTATTAAGACAGAATACTATGTGCAGGCTATTTATCCTGGTTTTGCTAACTGGAACATCAAAATCAGACCTATACTAGCTGTGCAGTTTCCACAAAGCTCAGTCAGTTGCCTGGAGAATTTACAGGCAACAGAAAAATATGAGAATTACTGAAATCTATACTACAGGATGAAAAAAATTTGTCCTAAAGCACATTCCTATATTTAGAAGAAAATTGTTTATCTGCTCATAACATATCTCACATCAAATGTGTAGGGATTTTTTTTCCCCATACCAATCAATTCTCCAACTTTCCAAGCACCAACCGAGTGTCCTATAATTTAATTTAATTCTGACACCAATTATCTGGAGTTAATGCAGACCTCATAGGTTAAGGGCTCAGTCCCACAAGACTTCCCTCAAGTATGGGGTACCCAGACTTGAGGGAAGTCTTGTGGGACTGAGCCCTTAACCAGGGAATTCACACTTCTGTCTGACTTAGCTACAAATCAGGGGTTCCCATAACCCTCCCCTTAGGTCTCATAATTTGCTGTAACAGCTCATAGAACTCAGAGAAACACTTTACTCAGATGTACCAGTTTATCATAAAGGGTATTATAAAGCATACAAATGAACACCCAGATGAAGAGGTATATAGGGTGAGGTCTGGAAGGGTCCTGAGTGCAGAAACTTCTGTTCCTGTGGAGTTTGGATGCACCGCCCTTCCGGCATGTGGGTGTGTTCACCAACCTAGAAGCTTTCCAAACCTCAAAGTTTGGGGATTTTAATGGAGGCTTTATTATGTAGGCATGATTGATTATTAACTCAATCTCCAACCCCTCTCCCCACTCTAGAAGACGGGGGACTGGGCTGACAGCTCCAAGCTTCTAATCATGACTTGGTCTTTCAGGAGACCTGCTTCATCCTGAAGCTACCCAGGAGCCCATTAAGAGTCACCTTATTGGAATAAGAGATGCTTCTATCACCCAGGAAATTCCAAGGAATTTAGGAACTCCGTGTAAGACATTCCCATCAATCCCATCACTTTGGAAATTACAAGGGGTTTAGGAGTTCTATGTCAGGAACAAGTGGCAGAGAGCAAATATTTATTTCTTATTATGTCACAATATTCAACAAATTATGAATAAGATGCTTTGTGTTTGATCATAAAATTTCTCCTCGATAAAGAACTAGAAGATCTATGAGAATATTTCAATACCAATTTGGATTTCTCTTGTAGTTTGTTCTATGTTATTCCTATCAGTTGACATCTATACAGAGAAAGTTCTATACAGTATCTTACTTCAGGATCCTAATTTCTAAGCATAACTTGTCTCTAGTCTTTGACAATGGTCTTTCTTAAAGGATGGTCTCTAACTATTAAGTCATTATCAATTACTTTTTTAGGAGAGCGTAGCTTCCCATCTTTCCTAAGCACTGGAGGAAATGCTGGCAGGTACCAGAGTTGGATTTACTGTGAAGGTGACGAAGTTAAGAGTTGGAAACCTTCAATTGCACAGGCTCCTTGCAAGTTTCTACAAATGCGTAAAATTTTTGAGAATAGATAATTTAACCACAGTTACTTAAGACCACTGTTTGTTTCCACTCCAATCTCCACTCTGTCATACCTCCTTTTAAGTCAGGTGGCGTTGAGGTGGCCGCAGGCATTTTGGGAACCTGGCTAAGGGAAGATCAAGTTGTTCATACATAAGTTGTGTTTAGCGGGATGTATTTATGTGGCTCACGATCTATTCCTATAGATCTTCTAGTTCTTTATTGAGGAGAAATTGTATTTTATAGTCAGACACAAAGTATCTTATTCATAATTTGTTGAATATTGTGACATAATAAGAAATAAATATCTGGTCTTTGCCACTTGTTCCTGACATAGGACTCTTAAACCCCTTGTAATTTCCAGAGTGATGGGGTTGATGGGGATGTCTTACACGGAGTTCCTAAATTCCTTGGAATTTCCTGGGTGATAGGAGCATCTCTTACTCTGTATATATAAGATATTGCTGGTCTTTCTTGTGATGAAATAGCTTCCAGGCAGATGCTTGCCATGCATTACACTAACTCACTTAGTCTCATGACACCAGGTACAGAGCCAGAGGTCATATCGCCATGACATGTGCATGCCCTATGGCACAGGAAGAACATGCATCCTGGAGGAGAAACATGGTTGGAACCATGTGGAACCAGAAGCTGGCCCATGAAAAATCTTCCAATTAGCAGACATATAAAATTGAAAGTGAAGATTCACTTCTCATTGCTGTCTGCTCAGAACAGAATTTCTCTCCTGTCAGGATTATACTTATTATAATATGATGTTTGCAATCACAGATGTTACAAATGTTTACTTTTCTGATGGTGATAATAACAAAGAGAATTTATCACAATTCTTATGCTTGTAGGTCCCAAAACTATATCAGTATCACAAATAGTGAGTATATCTAAAATAGCATATATATAAAAGAAACTTGATAACAATGTACTCAAGTTTGTGAGATATTACCAGTAATTAGTGTTAAAGATAAAAAAATTTCTAAATTGTTAATATCTTTTAAAAGATGTTAAACAATAATGCTAGAAGACTGGTTATTTTTATTTTCTCTAGAAATAACTATATTTCAAATTTACTATCATTTAAAGAAGCAACTAGAGAATACATAGCCAAGAGTATTATAGAGATGTGTGAGGCACTGGATTAATAGAAACATTATTATTTTTTGTGATGTTTGTGGTATTTGGCAGCTTTAAAAAATTTACCATTTGTTGTGACTTCTATTTTCACTCTAAATAAATATTCCTTCTAATAACTAAGTTGCTATTTATAATTTTGTGCTCTTTTTCTTAAAGAGGGCTTCCTAATTATATTAATAAACATTTCAGGCTCCCAGAAATTTAAATCCATTCTAAAAGAAGTCTCTCTCTCTCTCTCTCTCTCTCACACACACACACACAGAGTGCACTTGACCTCTATTTGTGTTCTTTGCAGTATTATATACACTTTTGTCACATCAGGCTTCTCGATATTGCAGTTTTAGAGGACATTTTAAATCTCTTTCTGCTAGAATATTCACTTATTGGGGGAGGGGGTAAGGTGGTATCTGAGTTGATACAAGGAAATTGGACTCCTCTATAAGCTCCCATTTTAGCAAGAGATTAGGTGTTTAACCATTTCATGTGCATGATTATGTTAGTGACATTGAAAGCAATCTCCTTCTATACATCTTCCTTCTCCCCCCTTCTCCTCCCTCCTCCTTTAATAAATTAATACATTCAGTTTTCTTTTTGTCAAAGAGAAAGAGATAGGGAGAAATAAAAAATGCACCAGGAAAAGTCCTTTCAGCCCACAAGAGGTGAGCCTGCATTCCAGGTAGAGCTGCTCTTCCTGTGGTACGAGAAGTTGGCACAGGACAAACAGCAGATGCAGAACCTATAATTAAGATTAGGAGGATGTTGAAGCCAAATTGCAAGTGGTTGGTTAGGAGTGGGAAGAAGTTCTTCTACCAGACAAAAATTTAGGTAGACATAAAGTTTCAACGGGCCTAAGGGCAGAGCTAGTACACTTTAGAGAGACATCTAGAGTCTAAATTAGAGATTGCAAGCAGTGGGATGCAGGATGAGTCTACTGGAAACACCCAGAGGCGTGGGTTCAGAACCAGAAACGGACACAGTATCACGGATGCAAAGCCCAAGTCAGGAATTTGCAGGTCATGAATAGCCTCCAAGGCAAGGTCACCAGCCAGTGCACTGGAAATGGTAGAGTGATTGCTCCAAACCCAATATTCCCTACCTTGAAGAGTTGTGTTTGGCTGTTGGCAGGGTTTAAGAGGGATCATCCTTCCCCTGAAGCACAGCAGAAACTCCAGGGGCAAGATCCCCAAATGGTACCAAGGTTAGATATGATGTCATCCTCATCAAGCAAGGATTCCAATTTCAAACCCATATGACTGTAACTCTCTTCTGCATACTTTGGTGAGGCAGGCGGCCTATGTGGAAGGAGATGAAAGATTTGAGGTTTTAGGCTGCAATCCTTCTCATGAGGAAGTCCCTCAACCCAGTGCCTGTCTCCATGAACTAATAGTAGCATCTTGTCATTATCTTGCAAGTAGTTGTTCAAATCATTCATTGATATTAGTGAAGTGCATTTTAAAACAATAGCTTATTATATTAATAGTGTTGGCCTGCTTTGGAGGTTTTTACACTTTTTTTTCATTAAGGAAACATAGCATGCATCCTAGATCTTAGAGTTGCTATTATTAGGAAGAATAGTAACACCATCACTTAATTTTACTTACACATTTTATTATGTTTGTCCAGCTGAGTATTATTATGTCCCAGAATAATGGAGGATATTCATAACCTTCTTCAATCTCAAAATAAACCAAAGACTTAAAGTTTTCCCCAGGTACCTCCAGTCTTGAATTCAAGTATTTTTCCTTCTTGCACATTCCTCCATTTTCTATCAGGACTTTCAACCTTAAATATTGCTTCAAACCCCTGAAGGTTTTATAAGCTTAATCACAGGCTATAATTAAACAGACTTCACTGATAATTAATGAGTTGAATGCATTTAACTATTACTCATTGTCCAAATAAATGCAAAATAAAGTACCTTTATTTAAATGTACCAAAGAACCATCAGTAAATTCATAAGCAATAAAGTTATATAGTTGGATGTGTTCTATTTCTTTGGATAAGATAAAAATAGAAGGTTAGCCTCTTGATAACATTTTCTTACACTAAAGAAAGATATAGCACTTTTGATTGCCTATCAACTTTAATATTTGCTGATATGGAAAAACGCTAGTCTCTGCTAAATACAGAGAAGCCTTGACCTACTTTATTTGATTTTAACATCTTGCATTTTAAAATGCAGGATCAAGAATTGTAGATTTTTATCATCTCTCCTTAGCCTTCTCCACAATACAGAGAACACAAGAAAATTTTGGAATGAGATACAATACAGGACTCTTGAGACCAATTTGGTAGAAAGCATTATTTTAAATAAACTCAAAAATGAGACACATTGAGACTTGTGCAGGGAGAGATATGGAGTTTTCTTCAAATAGTATAAAAAGTCAGGCATATTCACAATGAATGCTTGGCTTGGAAAGATTTCACAAGCCAGTGCCTCTCATTTGCCTGTCTCTCCATAAATCTGTCAGATATTGAGGGCCATGAGATATTGGGAATTGTCCTTAGGAGTTAATTGGAAAGAGGGTTGTATTTATCTGGAGGGAAAAGCCTACTGCATTGTGTCAAATTTGGGGGTTACTGATAGAGAGCTCGAAGGACACAGTTACCTGAGCAGATCAACCAAACCTAAACCACAGAAGAGAAAGACAATGGTATTACCTTCAGGAGACACAGTTGGGTGACAAGACAGGAAAGGAAACAGTTTTGCAATTATCAGCAACCTAAGCAAGAGATTGCATGAGAAAACTCAGGCAGATACTTTTATAGGGAGTCAGAACAAGAAAGGGGTATTGCTAATGGGAGGACTGAGGTATCTGGGGCAAGTACTGAGAATACGTGATTGCTAGCATACCTATATGAATAGATATCTTGGAGGGAGGGTTTGATTAAAATGGGATTTGGAGTTCCTGCAATCATGGATGGCTGCAAAGCCAGAAAAATATAGTTTAATAACAGGTGTTACCTACGTCTACCACACATCAGAGCAAGAACTGATACAACATGGGCTCCAAACAGAATTTTGGAAGAAATAATGGGATTCCAAACAGGGCTTCTGATTTACAGTGTCTGGGTTACTGAGCACTAACTAACCTGTTATTCAATTATTAAGGAACCTGAACATTTTCTGATTTGGGTCTGAATATCTATGACATTTAAATAAGAATATTTTATGCCTATTCGTCTCAGTTTGAGTTTTCCTCAAAGCAGACTCTGATTGCCGCCAAGCACGTACTTCTGTAACTCTCACCACTTATGGTAAATATTGCAGATGGATTGTCAAAGAGATATCACAATATCATAGTTATTGGCATGCTCTTGAGCCAAACCGCTGGGTTTGTAGCCTGATGCTACCGTTTACTGGCTGTGTAGCCTTTCAGTAGTTGCTTGTCTGTGTCTTGACGCTCTTATCAAAAAAGTGTTGATGTTAATTCAACTCTTGGAGTTGTTGAAAGTATAAAGTAAATTAAGAAAAATACTGTGTTTAGAATAGAGCTTAATACATGGCAAGTGCCCAGTATTACCTCTTTCTATGATGGCTTTTTATTCCCCTATGAGTTCAAAAATCTTTCTCAAAACGGTATTCCAGGCAGCCCCTGCCAACTAATCTGAGTGGATACAAGAGATGAAACCAATTTGTCTAAACTCCATCCTTCATAAAGTGAGAAGATGGTGATACAAAGAGAGGAAGCTGTGTCTCTACAGATTTGAAAACTTGTGAAATTACAGAATCTCCAAAGAGAAAGAGACCATGAAAGTCAGCCACTCCAACCTCTGACCCACTCTGGAAATGTCTTCTGTAGTGTTCCCCGGTACACATGTATCCAGGCCTCTGCTTGGTATTTGAGGCTCATTAAAGTATTCAATTTTAGTTTTTAGACATTATCTTAGGCAGCGCAGGCTGCCATAACAAAATAACATAGACTCAGTGGCTGAACAATGGAAGTTTATTTTCTCATGGTTCTGGAGGCTGGGAAGTCCAAGACTAAGGCGCCAACTGGTTTGGTCCTGATGAGTGCCCTCTTCCTGGTTTGCAAATGAACACCTTCTTACTATGTCCTCACATGGCCTTTCTGAAGAGAGAGAGAGAGAAGAGTGGTCTTTTCCTCTTACTAGAAGGCCTCCAGTTCTATCAGATTATCATCTTACCCTTATGATTTTATTTAACCTTAATTACCTCCATGAAGTCCTATCTTCAAACATAGTCACACTGAGGATTAGAAATTCAGTGCACAAATTTGGGGGCAGGGGAATACAATTTCAGTCCATAGCAGAAATTTATAATTTTATTGAACTGAATTCTGCCTCACTATAAGTTGCAGCTTTGTTACCAGGAGCAACAGAGATGAGCCCTCCTTCCACATGGCAGATTTCTAAGAATTTAAAACACTTAAAGTGTTTTCTCTAGGTCTTCTCATTTTCTAGCTAAATGTCCCAATTTATTTAAAAAATTTTTCAGCTAGACTTCCCAACATCCAATGAACACTATATCCGTTGTGACTTTCCATATTTAGAAAGAATGTCCACAATTGAAAACAGTGTTCCAAATGTGATTTGATCAATATAAAATGCATGGGAATTGAGATCTTCCCTGTTCTTCTAACCAGTCTAGCCCCGATGGTCTGGCTTTGATGCAGACTAAGGTTGCCTTTATTATGTTAGTCATTGGACGGCTGTTTGCAGGCAAGTAGCTTACTGCTCGGCACCTTAGGTACTCAGTAAGCATGTGGTTAATTAAACTGGAGTCCACTCTGATAGATTTTTCTTTGTTACAGTGAGTCTTATATTTTCCTGAATCATCTCCAGTCTAAAGAATTAACAGAAGACTGGAAACAAGGCCATTTTCTAGTTCTCTTGAGATTTTTGCACTTATGTGAAAATGGTAGTAAGGCCCTGGACCAGTAGAAAGAACAATTGTAATGAACAAGTATAGAGAATGCCTGCACTAAAGAAAAACTGAGAATACATTTTTCTTTCCAGGACTCTTTCCAGGACTACCTGGACATAGAGCGAGTGTGAACAAGGGGCATGCTTCTGTTATGTGTTTTCAGTAATTGCTTGAACACATGACTTGCTACTTAAGGACTAAATGACATTTACTAAGAATTTAATATATGTCAGCTGCTATGCCAGGCACTTTCACATTATCTCATTAATCCTCTCAACAGCCTGTGAGGTAGGTGTTATTAGCCTCACTTTACAGTGAAGTTATGGCGCTTGCTTAATTTTACACGATAAAGATCATTCTTGCTTTGGCTGCCAAATCCCAAGTGATTTCTGTAACACCTGAGCTAGTAAAACTGGAATATGTCAGGGGACACTGGAAATCATAGATAAAATACGGTGGATATTAATATTACAGATGGCTGGTGTATTTGTTTGCTAGGGCAACCATAACAGATACCACAGTCTGGGTGGCTTAAACAGCAGGAATCTCAATGTCCAAGATCAAGGTGTTAGAATGGTTGGTTTCTTTGAGGGCCTCTCACCTTGATTTGTAAATGGTCTTTCCTCTTCTGGTGTCTTCACGTGGTTTTCTTTCTGCTTGTGTCTGTTTCTCAATCTCTTCTTACAGGGACACCAGCCATATTGGATTTGGGTGCACCTCAGTGACCTTATTTAACCTTAATTATCTCTTAAAGACCTTTCTCCAAGAATAGTCACTTTCTGAAATACTGGAGGTTAGGACTTCTACATATGAATTTCAGGGGAACAAAATCCAGCTCATAACATCAGGTACTTCAAAACATTTTAGGAAGGAAGTAAAATATAATACTAATATCCTGGACTCTGGATTTTGATTGCTTTGGGTGACTCCTGATTCTTTCATTAACTAGGTTAGTGACCTTGAGCTAGTTATTTAACCTAGCCATACCTATCTCTACCTCAGTCTCACAATCTTTAATATGGACATAGTCTTTTGTAGATTTTTTTTGTGAGAATTAAATGAGTTAATACATATCAAACACTTAGAACAGTGCCTGCAATTTAATAAGTACAGTATATGCTTTAACTCTTATAGGATAGATGAAGTAAAATGCAAAATTTCTTTAATTTTTTACTGTGTATATTTAAAGTGTACAGATGTTTTGATAAATGTATGCATAGTGAAATGGTTACTGCAGTCAAGCTAATTAATATATTCATTATCTCACATAGATACCCTTTTTTTGTGGTAAGAGCACCTAAAACCTATTCTCTTAGCAAATTTATAGTATCAAATACAATATTATTTACCATAGACTCATGCTGTACATTAGGCAGCTAGATGTATTCATCCTACATAACTGCAACTTTATACTCTTTGATCTACCTCCCTCCGACCCCCATCCTCCTGACATCACCACCCTGGTAACCACCATTCTACTTTCTGTTTCTATATATTCTTTTTTTTTTAATATACCACATATAAATAATATCATATAGCACTTTTCCTTCTGTGTCTGGCTTATTTCATTTGGCATAATGTCTGCCAGGTTCATCCATGTTGTCACAAAAGACAGGATTTCCTTCTTTTGTAAGGCTGAATAACACTCCTATATTATTTATTTGTATCAATCAACACCAATTATAAGGTATATATTATATATATAATACATAACACATCCTACAATTTCTATATCTATTCATCTGTCAATGGATACATTGGTTGATTCCATATATTTGCTATTGTGAATAATGCTGCAATGAACATCAGAATATCTCTACAAGGTGCTGACTTCAAATCCTTTCAGTATATACCCAGAAGAGGGGTTGCTGAGAACACAATAGAGACCCAGAAATAAATCCAAGCATATACATCAACTGATTAAAAAAAAAAAAAAACACCAAGAAGACACAGGGGGAAAGAATAGTCTCTCCAATAAATGGTGTTGGCAAAACTGGGTATCCACATACAAAAGAATGAAATTGGACCCTTATTGTATATCACACACAAAAATCAACTCAAAATGGATTAAAGACCTAAACATAGTATCAGAAACTACAAAACTCCTAGAAGAAAACATAGGGGAAAGGATTCTTGGCATTGTCCTCTGCGATGATTTTTGGATATCACACCAAAAGCTCAGACAACAAAAGCAAAAATATACAAGTGGGTCTACATCAAACTAAAAAGCTTCTACACAGACAAGGAAACAATTAACAAAATAAAAATGCAGCCCAAACTTTGGGAGAAAATATTTGTGAGCCATATATCTGGTGAGGAGTTAATATCCAAAATAAGTTAGGAGCTCACACAACTCAATAGCAAAAAATAAAATAAAATAAAATGAAATAATCTGATTAGAAAATGGACAAATGACCTGAATGGGCATTTCTCCAAAGAAGGCATAAAAATGGCCAACGGGCATAGGCAAAGGTGATCAACTTCATTAACCATCAGGGAAATGCAAATCAAAACCATGAAAAGATATCACCTCACAGCAGTTAGGATGGCTATTAGCCAAAAGACAAGAGATGACAAGTGTTGGCAAGGGTGTGGGGTGAAAGGAATGTGGTGGGAATGTAAAGCCATTATAGAGAAGAGTATGGAGGTTCCTCAAAAAATTATAAATAGGACCACTATATGAACCAGCAACCCCTTCTGGGCATATACACAAAATTCCTTTAATTTTTAAATAAAACATATCAAAGAATTCTTTTCACTTGCAGAAAGCTGCCTCAATCACAAATATCCATTCATCCTCCTCTTCTAATGGGGTATAGTAGAGAAAAATCTAAGAAGCACTTTCTGCTAGCATTCATTCACTCTTCATGCCAGGCAGACTTCTAAGATGCTTTCCAATGATCCCCACCTAATGGTATTCGTGGCCTATGAAATCCCTTCTTTGTGAGTGTTTGCTGGTCCCACTTATTCACTTCTAATGCATAAAACATGCACAAGTGATAGGATGGGGCACTTCCAAAATTAGGTTATAAAAATTTGTGATTTCCATTTTCACTGGCTCTCTGTCTCTGCTCTCCCGCTCTTGCTCTTACTTTCTCTCTCTCTTTTCTCCTGCTTGCTTTGATGAAGCAAGTCATCATGTGTTGAGCTGCCTTATAAATAGGTCCATGTTTCAAGGAACTCAGGGCGGTTTCTGGCCAACAGCCTTCAAGGAACTGAAGCTTCTCAGTTCAACAGCCTGCTAGAAGCTGAATCCTGCCAGCAACCATATAATTAAGCTTGAAAACAGATTCTTCCCCAAGTAGACGCTTCCCTTTCAAGTCTTGGGATGATTGCAGCACCCACTGGCAGCTTCGTGGTAGCCTGTGAGAGACCCTGCAGCAGGAGACCCAACAAAGCTCTGCCCAGATGCCTGTCCTACAGAAACTACGAGAAAATAAATATTATTGTTTAAGCCACTAAGTTTTGAGGCAATTTGTTATGCAGCCGTAGATAACCAATACACCCTCTAAAAGTGGAGAATGTCGTGAAAATAGATGGGACCATCATGACTCAAGCAGGAAATGAGATTCATGTGAGCACAACAGAAGGACTCAAAGAGTAGAGGGCAAGAAGGGAGCTGCCCTTGGAAGATCCCAACTATTTTCCAAAAATCACCCTTCTAAAGCACTTTTTTCTCATTAACATGTCTGGAAACAACCCTTAATTAGCTAGCTTGCAATATCCTTGCTTTGCACTAGTTGCATTTCAAAGCATTCAAATTGTTCAACCTGCTCCAATACATTTACTCCTACTGTTTTCATCATTAATGAGGCATTCAGCTTTTATAATCTGGGATATGACCTAAAGATCAAAGCTAATTTAATTTAAAATCAATGTACTAGAGAAGAAAGCCCCTGCCTCCAGTATTGACGTTAGGCTGCAGGCTTCTGCAAACTCACGGGCAAAGACATGCAGCAGCATATGCCATGCCGTTATTTCCAATCAGTTGACTATAGTCACACAGTCACAAAGGTCTACCAAAAAAGATTCTGGAAATTGGTCCCCACCTGATTTAATACTACTTATTGTAGGCTTTTGTTTGATTGAGGCGATTGCAAACCATTTCCTGGATTCATTATTGAGTTTTAAATCCCACTGAGCAGCTAAGACCAATATCGACGAATCTTACATCTCTGATATTTTGGAGAAAGTCATTCATGACTGAGACAATCCAAGTGCTTAGATTTATGAGCAATGGTTGTTATAAAATATTTGTGTTTTTGACTGAATTCTACTGGCAAAGTTACTTACTCCTGCTACGAGAAGTAAAAAGACTCTGTGATGCGATGCCCAGAGGCATCTATTCCACAGGCCTTTTTTTTTTATCCTCAAAGTCTGTTTTCTGATTTGCGTGGGTCTGCAGTGGCATGACTTCACAGTTAATTGATTTCTATACATTCACTCAACCATTTGTTTGTTTATTCAGAAAGTACTTATTGTGTATTTCCTCTGTGCCAAGTAACAGGCTAGGTCTTCGAGATTAAAAGAAGAATAACAGTGCTTTAGCCAAAATAGACTCAGTTTTGCCATTATAACAAATTAGATCAAACTCATCTCAATGGCTCATCCCAACAAAAGTTTACTGCTTGCTTACACAGTCTATGAGCTCCAACATGGTACCTCCATGGTGGCCTGGGCTTCTGGATTTGCTCAGACAGGGAAAGACCAGACTGGGAATCCTGATACCAGAGATTAAATGTTTTCATTCTAAAGAGACACAGGCTCTTCTGTTGGCTTGGCCATATCTGCCCCCAAGCAGAAGTGCAATCTCCCTAACAGTTCTCTTAGGAGAGGAAGCAGAAATGGAACAAACTCTTGTCTACTATACGCAGACTTCACCTTCTGCCCCTTCTTGTTTTATTAGCATGTGCAGCCTTGTCACAGGAATTTGATGATTTCTACAAGGCCTTTGAAATATTAAACATGTCTTGATGACCCTCATTATTGTTCTCTGGACAGTTCAGGGAACAGGACCCACCTCACTCTCTGTAAATATATGTAGCCCTTACTCCTGTCCCTTCTTCTCTGCCCCTAGTAGGAAGGCCTGGTCAACACCTGGAAGTGAAGAAATGAACTAAAGAAAGAACATAGTTAAGACCAAGTTAGACTATGGGAGTTATCATGAAGTTCTCCGTTGTTTATTTATTTATGTAATTATTTGGCCATTTGATAAGTATGTATTAAGCATCCCTACTATGAGATGCGTGCTAGAATGAACGGCTGATCCAAACAGACATGGTTCAAATAGTATGGTGAAGGAGACTGTCAAGTGAATGGGTAATTACAATGCAGTGCCGTAAAGGCTACGCTAGAGAGGTGTGGGGACCTCTGGGAACACGTGATCAGGGTAGGGCCCTAAAGGAAATAATGCCCAAGCAAAGGCCTGATGCATGCACTCGAGTCAGCTAGGTGAAAAGGCCTGGGGGAGTAGTTACTTTTCCATAAGAAGAACCAAGGCCTGGAAGAGAAAGAGGCAGAGGAAGAGGGAGATGGAGAAAGAGAAGAGAGAGCAGGTGAAGCCTGTGGCATGATCAGGGAGCTGCAAGAAGCCAGAGCACAGATCCAAGATGGGGAGCTTGAGAGATGAGATTAGAGAGGTGAGGAGAAGCCAGGTCTCCAAGGATCTCATAAACCATGAACACATGTTTGGACTTTTTCCTAAGAGCAGTGGGAAGGCATTGAAAGCTTTCAAGCAGGCAAGAGAGTGATATGATAGATATTTCAGATTTGAAGTAATGACTGCCCTTTACAAAAGCCTAGCAGTTGTTCTGCTGGCAAAGGGACCAGCCCAATTCCTGCTCACAGCAGTCCTGGGCTTTGGCTGGTTTCTCCAGTAGGACGATTTATGAGGAAGTGGATGGGGGATTTGTGTGTTTGGTATGACTAAGAACACCAGGAGAGCTCCGAACATAAAACTATGTTTTCTATTCTCTGCCATAAACACTGAGACCTCACTCTTTATTCCTTCATTCTTTTTCATTTATCCATTCGTCAAATATGCATCGAGTGCCTGCTATGTAAATGGCATAGAGCTTGTGTGCTAAAGAAAATGAGATAAGGACAGGGTTCTTGCTTTCCAAAGGCTAACGGTCTCATAGGAGAGATAAATGAGTTTAACAGTATTGTGTGGGGGCGGAGAACCAAGCAATAGGAGCCCAGAGGAAGAAATGAACCTTTCAGGCTAGGGAGCCCTGGGAAGGCTTTATGGAGAAAACACCACCATGGTTGGGCCTTGAAAGATAAGTAAGATTTTCTCAGAGCTGAGCTGTGTTCTTATCAGACGTCTTTCAGCTATCTGTGATAGAGACTTAACTCAAATGAGCTTACACAAAAAGAGGGCATTTATTGGTTCACACACTGGGAAGTCTGGAGGTACAACTGACTTCAAGCCTCACCGGATCCAGGGCCTCAATGTGATGCTCCAAGCTCACCCTTTCTCTGTCCATTCGTAGGATAAATTCTCTCTGGCAGACAAAATGGCTCTCAGCAAACACAGCGTATTAGTTTCCTAGAGCTGCTATAACAAATCATTGTAAACAGGGTAGCTTAAACACAACAGAAATTTATTCTCTCAGAGTTCAGGAGACCAGGAGTCTGACACCCGAAATTAAGGTGTCAGCTCATTGGTTCCCGCTGGAGCTTCTGAGTGAGAATCCATGGCATGCTTCTGTTTTAGCTCTTTGTGTTGGCTGGAAATCCTCGGCATTCCTTTGCTTTTAAATGCGTCCTTCTAGTTCCTGCCTCCATCTTCACATTGCCTTTTCTGTGCTTCTCTTCTGTGTCTCTCTGGCTTAAGATTTCCCTCTTTTCTATTATTAATATAAGGGCATCAGTCACCGGATTTAGGGCCCACCTTAAATCTAGGAAGGTCTTCTTTCTTGAGATCCTTAGATCAGTTACATCTGCAAAGACTTTATCTCAAACAAGGTCACATTTTGAGGTTTCAGGTGGATGTGAATTTTTAGTGGATACTCTTCAACCCACTACATATAACAAAATCATCTTTCCCACTGTCTACGGTACAAAAATCCCACTGCAGTCAGCCCAGTATGGCTCAAGTGCCAGATCTGTGGCGGAAGGGTGGGTGTGAAGTTCAGCCCCACCGGAACCACATGGGTTTGAGTCCCAAGAAAAAACTTGTCTGATGTCCAGTCAGAAGAAGGTGTGCTGCAGAAATGTCAATGGTGGGATTCTGGAGCAACCTGAGGAAGAGCCTTCTGGGGGATGTATGTGGGGCAAGGTCTTTGGAATTATGATGCTTCAGAACTGAATGGATTCTAGAGAGTAGTTAGTCTGTTGGCTTCCACCCCCTTCTGCACATGAGGAACCAGAAGCAGAGGGAGGAAGAGATTGGGGGCCCCTGTACCCACCAGTCAGTGAGGGGTGCTCTGTTGGAGGACAAGTGCTACCTGACCTGCATCCGGGGAGCAGGTGGCAACCCCAGAGCTGGACAAACCAGATAGGGACAGAACCAGTGCCAGGGACATGGGTAGATCTTCAAAACATTTTTCACATTAATTCCTACAGCTATCCCTGCCTTAGTTTACTTGAGCATCTTACCTATAGAGCTAAAAGTTAGACAACTGGTTTTTAGAGGTGATTCTAAAGACCTGTGCTAGGGTCATGTGTGCATCCATCCTCAGTGATATTAGAAAATAAGCATAACATGGAACTTTTTAAAAAGCGAAATTAATTCAATTTGAAGGACTGCATTTTGTTCCTAAAATCATTACTTTTTCTATTAAATACTTTTTTGGGTATTTGTTAAGCTACTATTTTATTAAATCATGGTCACAGTAGAAGGTAATTTTATCTTATTTCATTAAGTTTTGTGGCTTGGATTTGACAAATGAAAATGTTGGTAAATCCACATGGGATTTCTATATTTTGGGACAGGGAAGGGATTTTATTGACTCATGACATCCGAAAGTCTCAAATTCCTAAGGTTGACCAACTGCTGTATCTCACTAGGTAGCCCCAGAGCTGAGCAACCTCAATAAGAAATCACAAGGGACTTCCCTGAACATTCATTTTACTAAGAGGAAGGTGGCCTTGGTTTTGAATTGATTTCTATTGTATTTGACATGCTTTAAACAAGCTCTGTTTTGCTAAGATGAGATGGAGTTTGTTAGTTGTGTTACTGGTTGCTAAGGGACTTGCCACTCTGAAGTGAAGTATGCACGTGATACCTCCTTAACACCTGTCGCTTAGGGACCTTACCACCATTACACCAAGCGTTCAAAAACACAAGACCTACTTGTTAGTCAAAGCAGCTGATCTAGTTAAAAACCTCTGATTCATTTGAAAAGCTTTGCAGTGATTTTTCAAATAGGAAAATTAGCTGGGTGTTCTTCAGAGTTGTTGACCTATGAATTTGAGTTTGATTTGTTTATCCACAACAGCCAACTCACCATGTCAGCAATAAGCATACTTCAGCCAAACACCACGGTTGGTGACATCCGAGCTGCGCATCATCTAACACATTCCAACCACATGTGATGCCCTCCATCCAAGCCACTCCTATTAGAACAACTGGAGGTAGGGAGGCCATGGCAAAGGCTCATTTAAGGACCATTCAGACAGAAAAAAATTCTTTCCTGGAACTTAGAGGGACAAGTTTTCTTTGCCTAAGCAGGAAGCAAAGAGATAGTCAAGAGAAGCATATTGACCATCCATTGGTGTCCCTACAGAGACGTGAGTTCATGTTAGTGGTACTATTGGATTCTGTCTCTCTACCCCCCTCAGCCTCTAAGCTTTGGTCAGTTGCTGAATAATTAAAGGGATAAAAAAATGTTGAAAAATCTAGCAAAGAAAAGACATAAGGGTAAGCTAGTAGACCAATGTCCTCACCCTCCTTGCCTTAGAACAGACAATAGTAAACATTCTTTGCTCAATTCTCATTCATCTACTGGTTCAGTCATTCATTAGCTGACCCATTCATTTACTGATCCATTAAAAAATCAAAATTTTAATAGTGACTGTTATATTTAAGTTAGTCTTGTCTTAGGCTTACGGAAGACAGAGGTAATCAAAACGGACTCAAAAGGGAAGAAGCGTTTAGGAAACTCACTTAGCCTGGTGTTTAGAAGACTGTTGGTATCCTGAGGGCCCCTGGGTATCTTTTTGGCCTCAAAAGAGCTGAGTAGGTTCTAGGTTTCTATTTCAGAAGAGATGATGCAGTACAACTGGCTGATGAGGGTTTGCTCCAGGCTTAATATTTTAAGGGAGAGAAATAAACACAAAATTGATACTTCCTCCCCAGGGCTAGTCAGTTTCCCAGGTAAGTGAAGCAGATAAGGAAAGCATAAGTCTATCCAGGGAGAGTGGGTATGTGCCCTGGGACCTGAACCCAGAGGAAAGTTCACTGGGAAAGAGGGGGGCAGAAAAAGACCAATCATTAACCACCCTGATTTACCATTAACAAAGTTTGTGCTTATTGATCCCTTAATAATAATGATTATTAGATATTAATAACTAATTCATACACAGGTTTAGTGCCTACTCTTACGATCATCACTGGGCTGGAACTGCAGAAAGATAAAACATAGCTGTTATCCTACATAAAGTTGCTCATTATCTAGTCAGGGAGGAAGATAGGTAAAGAAAACAAGGCAGAGTCTTGCTTTTGATTGAGCTTTCTAAAAACACATGAGGTGGTATAAAATCTTTTCATCCTTCTGGCATCTCACTGGAGGGCTGGTTCTATTGTAAAGAAAACTACAATAGTCACATACAGTGCATACTTCTTATGTGCCAAATGCTGTTCTCAATGCTTTGCACACATTACCTCGCTTACAGCCTTGTGAGATAGGCAATGCTATTATTCTGGATTTGCAGATGGGGAAACTGAGGCACAGAGGAGTTAAGTGACTTGCATGAGGTTCTATGGCTGGTAAGTAATGGAGCTAATAGTCATATTCAGGTACAGGACACTAAAGCTTCCATACATGAACAATGTGCTATAGTGCTCTGCATCTGAAAGATTACCGTGTTAGAACATGGCTCGGCAGGAACCCCAGAGTGGACAAGACTCTGTGGATATCTCTAGATACTAGACTGGGCAGAGCAGCATTACAGGACAGATTCCATTAGCCATAAATGGTTGCGGGCATCAGATAATGTATGAGAGGAGCCAGGCTGGGAGAGATGAGCTCTGGAAACCAGATGCATTTACACGGGTAAAGAACGGGCCTGAGGAGATGCTGAGGTGCCTCTGGAGTGAGCAAATGTAGCCACACTGGCAGATCACAAAGGAAGGAAATGGGTAGTATTCTTAGCAGGTGAATGATAAAAAAAACATACATATGGATGACCCGCAAGTGACTGTGTCTTTGTCAAGTTTTTACTTTGTACAAATGAAAGTAAACATAAACCATCTTAATTAAATAAGAAAACATGCTGATTCATGAAATTGAAGTGTTCATGAGTATGTAGCTTCAGGTATGGCTTGATCTAGCTGCTCAAATCAAGAATCTGTCTCTTTATCTCTGGGATCTACCTTTTTTGTTGACTTCATTCTCAGTCAGTTTTTCTTTATGTAGTAATCTCCGGGAGCTTAGCAACAATGGTAAGAAAGCTTCTTTTTCACAATAGTTCATTATTTAATTAATTCAATCAATATTTGTTTAGTACCCACTATGTGCCAGCATTGGGGATACAGTGCTGAAAAGAAAAGGTAAGTTTCTTTTCTCATGGAGGTTTTATCTAGTAGGGAAAAGGCAATAAACAACAAGTGAAGATAGTGATACACATGTGAAGAAAAAAATAAATCAGGGCAAGAGAAGGATGAAGGCGTGATTTTAGATACAGTAACCACAAATATCTGAGTAGACATTTCAATGACTTGAAGGGGTGAGTCTTGCAGACCCATGGAGGAAGATGCTCCAGGAAGAAAGAAGAACAAACACACATCCAGGATCTGCACTGGAGAATATATAAGCATCAAATGCCATGCTGCATGAATAAAGATGAGTAACACTTGGACCCTGCACTCAAGAAGTTAAGAGTCAAATAGCGGGAAAGGCTTAAAAATGGAAACAATATAGGTTGATCGACATTATGATGCACCTGACAATGAATTTTAGGGTACAGTGGGGGCCTAAGGATGGAAATGACCAGGGAAGGCCTCAGCCAGGAACCAAACCTTTACTGTCTAGTGTTAAAAATATGGGACTCTGATCATCACACACAGTAAACAAAATTATGGCTGTGATTCCCATACCTGAGTCTTCAGTGGTTGTTTTCTTTTAGTTTTTCCACAATAAAACTTGTCAAGAATAGCAGATTATATTATACCTATATTTGCATATTTGTTCAATGATTTGTAGCAGCTTCTCATTGATGTGGTGATGAATCTGAAATCCATCAAGAAAGAAAGGACAAATAAGATTTGCCTCACAAAGGTTAACCTTAAAATCTAACACTGTCATGTTGCTATGAATATAAGGACACTTGCTAAGAATCCCCGACTAAAACCACCAATCAAGCCCTCTCACTCTTCTGGCTTTCTCTCTTTCTCCCTCCTGCACTAAAAAATGATTTATCTTTTAACTTAGCTTTAATTCACAATTTCACAATTAATTAAACATCAGCCTAATCATTACACCCACAAAGCATTTAAACTGATGTTAGGAAAATGATGGGGAAATGAATAATGCTTTGAAGGTCCATTTCAAATTAGTTATTTGATTAATGAATATTCTACAAGGGCATTTGGGAGATGACCTCTGTTGATGACTTAAAGAAAGACATGTCTGTTTAGGTAATGAGACAACAAAGTGAGTTTGAGTTATCTCTGGGTGTACGTTGTGTAGAATTACAAGGATTAATCCATACAAAATGTATTACTGTTCCCATGGCTTGTTGCAGATAACATAGAATTGTAAGATCAATAAATAAAGTTTGGCATTTCAAAGATGCTGCTTGATGATAAACTGTGCAATGTGCACCCCAGACCGCCGGCCATGAGCCCGAGCTGCCCACCAGAGGTTTATAAAAGAAAGCCGGGCTTGTTTCTGATAAGGCTTGCGGTGGGGCGGGCTGTTTGCCTCATAAACTCTCCATAATCCCCCCTAACACCTGACCTTTCGATTTCTTAGATGTAGAAGAAGAAAATTGGTTGTCACTGGCTTCCTGTATATTCAAACAAATAAGAAACAGCTTACCTTGTTTTGTGGTTTAGAAGGAGCCTTTTCCCAGCAGTTTCAGGATCAAAAGCACATATTGCAAGAGGGAATCAAATACAGGTCAAAGATGCTGAGTGCAGCACATGATAAGAACAGGACAATGAGGAGGTGGTTCTATCCCAACCAGCCTGCCTTCTTCAGCAAGAAACACCGCAAACTCACCGTCCTGATCTCAGACAACTGAGTTACTTTCCATTCTTAATTACGTGACATCTTAGAACCGTCAAAGCTGAATCAAATATGGAGATCATCAGGATCCCCAGAGGATTGGAATTATTTGAACATGAAGCAGATGCTAGAAAAGGTTTAGTGTTTTATGGTAAGCAAGATAGCACGTATGTTCCTCCTGAGTTATTTGTTTTCTTTAAACTATGAAAATGACTCTCCAAAAGCAGGGTTTATGTTGATTCCATAGATAATAATCCAGAGCCTCCTGGTGCTAAATCACTTCCTGGTAGCAAGTTGAGAACTTGAACTTGAATGGCCCTAGGGAACCAATGACTGTCCAGCACAGAGTGTAAGGCAGAGCCTCTTACTGCAATGCACAGGGAAGGGTAGGAGGTGAGCAGCCTTTGGTGCCCACCTTCCACCCAATGTATAAAGGACAAGTTAGCATCTTCTAAAATCACCTGTTAAGTAACTCTAAATGAGTCTAACTCTAAGTAAAGAAAGAGGGAGTACTCCTTTAGAAACAGGGGACTTTACGACATGGTTTAGGCTTCAAGAATCTAGTTTGGGATAATAGAAATTTTTGAAATTATAAGATCTTGAATCTAGTGGTGCCATTGAAACTGATTAACTGGGTAGCTTTAGTCAAGCCACTTACTTAATTTCCCTCCTCTGAAACTGGAGAAGCTTTTTTTCAACTCAAAATTTCCTTTCAGCTCAAAATCTCTTCTCCTAAGGATTGTCTTTACACAAGGAAAAAAAAAAAACCAAGAATTACCGCATTAAGATTTTCTGTAGTCATGGTCATATGACCGTTAGAAAAATAGCCTTTTGGTGGTTGTTTCTTAGAACTTGAGTCCGCACTTTTTGCTTTTCAGATGTACTTTAACACAAATCATCCAACAGGAAGTTAGTTATTACGCCCTCCCTGCCTTTGTCTGCACTTACTTCTACAAAGTGTTGAGACCAAAGTTTTTCATATCATTTGTAGTATTGCATGATTTCAGTGTTGTTGTTGTTTTTGGCATATTATCATTTTAGGCTTGAAATATTCAAGCTCATATATTTCTAAGGTTATTGGCTAGGGAAAATCGTTGCTTTAATTTGGCCTTAAAAAGAATCATCTTATGCTGAATATTTCCCAGATAACCTTCCTTCAGGAGATGATTTAAAAGTCAAATGACAATACTGGCTCTCGTTTTCCCTTTCTCAAGTCCAGAAAGACTTTCTTGAAATATTTGGCATCCTACTTTTTGGCAAAGCAGCATCTGGGAATTGGCTGAGGATGTCAAACCCTTCTCGGTTACTTATCTCTTGCCCTTTCTTTTCACAAATGGAGACATACTTGCCCTTGGAATCAATTCAGACTTGGGACTAGGGGATTTGAATAAGTCTTGTACCTCTGTCTGGGCCTCACTGTGTCTCCCTCAATGTGCCTTTCGTTTGGACTTTGAGTCCTGCTCTAATGACTGATCTGATACCACTGTGTGCTCCTATTTGCATCCTCCTGAGAGCAATGCCATCCTGCTCTTTGAACTGGTGCCTAATGACTGGCAGTCCGATGTTACCTGAAACTCTTTCCTGATGCCAGCCACTTGCCTGGCTTTCCCAATAAATATTTCATCTTGTTGTGGTTCAGAGGCAAGTTAAATCTCTTCAAGAGTGCCCTCAGGGATGGCTGGCCACCAAGACTCCAGAGAACTGGCCACATCCTTATTTGTAGCTGGCTTTATACTTCTAACTTTGTTCCTTGAATTCATTTCTTGACTCTAGTCCAAATCAGAACTGATGCCTGGCTTTAACATCCTAGGTAATTCCCTCCTCACCAGCGTGCATTATAATTTTAACACAGTACAACACTATCTCTAGTCAGTTAGCGTAAGCATTTTCCTTATTAGAAGTCAGTCAATGTGCAAATTCTATTAGTTACTGTTTGTTCTGACACCATCCTTCAGGGTCTACACAAAGACCTAGATTCAATAACACCAGATATATGTGGACTGTGACAATACCAGGTTGGATTCTTATAACGGCAGCTCTGCACTGCCAAATTAGCCATCCTCATATCCTGGTGCTTTCACTTCTTGCCTGAGGGACTGCTCCTCCCATCAGCAAGCTAATTCACTAGCAATGTCTGGTTTTTTGTTTTAGGGCCTCCTTTTTTCTGGCCCCCGTACAGCCAGCTACATTCTACCTATCTGCATGCAAATAAAGCCAAGAAACCTGATGGGATAACCAAATGACACAGGGCAGCTTTGATAACAGAAAATGCCCTATTGCTGAGAAATGTGAATGCTACCAGTATCGTTCCCTTTTTCCACTTATCCCCATTCTTTCCCATCTTTTCCCTTTCATAGCTGGTGCTACCTTCTCATTAGTATCCCAGTAGGAGACAGAATTCACAGAGAAAGGATACTGAAGCTGTCCTTGTAGAAACCTGTTCCCCTGCTTGCATTTCCATGGCTGAAACCCACGGTTATATTTGCTACCTAGCCTTTATCACCCAGCTTTCATGAAAGAGGAGGCATTTGAGAAGCAAATGTGATAGGAATCTGAAAGACCAGAAAGTGTACTTACAGACTGGATCTCCAGCAGAGAGGAAGTGTTTGGGAGAGTAGCTGCAATCTTTATTCAGAAATGGACCCAATTCAGAGGGCTTTTAGTGCAGTAAATCACACACTTGATAATCATCAGTCATGATTTTGACTGTGAACTACCATAGTGAAGTTCCATTTTAAGACACTAAACTTATTTCCCCTACTCCGTAAAAGTTCAAAATCAAGGCTATTGTGAGTGTATCATACCTTTAGAATCAGAGAGTCCTCCTCCCACCCCATTCCCTAAAGCAAAAGGCATTTTGGCACATACAGACAGAATACACATCAAGAATTCTTAGGATCTTGACATATGGCAAATGTTAAATTTGGCCTGTGGAGTAACACCTCCCTGGGAAAAGAGACATGAGGGAGGTTTGCTGTACAGTCTTCATTGCAAACCTGCAAGTCAAGTCCTGGGGCCATGGGTGATTGTGGGCATAAAACTGAACTTGTTTCATTTCAGATCCATTTTTCTTGGACTCAGAAGTCAGGTACTTCTTGGGGCTTGGATGTAAAGAAGGTGAGACAGTCTCTAGCATCCCTAGCAACGCTGATTGTGAGTACTGTGGTTCCGGATGGTGCTACTGATCTATTCCTAGCAATTCTTTTCTTCCTTGGACAGGCTTTGAGGATTTGAGGGCACACATGGAAGTGGAAATGGAGGGGGGACATGAATACAGTGTTCCACCTTATCTTTGTGGGTTATCTTCAAGCCAAAATTCATAATTTTTTTTGAGTACCTGTGATCCTCCAAGAGCAGAAAGAATATAGATAACCTCTTACATTATGGTGCCACTCGAAGAACTGGTTTGGATGCACATTCTTGCAAAGAACAAAAGCCTTCCTAATTAACTAAAAATGCAGAAGGAGCTCCTGGGACCCATTTGCATAAAGTTGAGCTATGCTTGAAACTGGCTGGCTCTGGGAACATAAAGAGTCAGGGCATTCTCTATGCAAACTATCTTTCTCTCCTTGCCTATTGCCCAGTATGACTTTAGTCTGTTCACCTTCACATGGAGTTAATCCAGTTCATGCTGCTCAACTTTGGGAGTGTTTCCAGGATCAAATCATCTTCCAACCAGCTCTGGCCAGGAAGGATTCTTGTATGTCTCATCCCCAGCATGACAATGAGCAAACGGTGAGCACTCAATGTATTTTTTCAAATGAATAAATGAATGAGTAAAATAATCTTTAAATAAATTAGACAAATATCACTGCAAAATCTCTTTATTCAAAATATCAAGGAAGCAATGGTCTCAGGGAAAACAAAAATCAACTTATAAGAGGAACAGGTACAAAAGTTCACTAATGTAAAGATCTGTAGCTTATATCCTGCATGATGTTACAGAAGGAAGCAGAACAAAGAAACAGTCATAGAGACCTAAAGATGTTGTATAGAAGGTTATTTCTCAAACAGAGCAATGTGGGTTTGCAAAAGACCCCCAAACCTGTCTAATAAAGTGGCTTCTTGCTTTAGCCTTTGGAGAAGCATCATGCCTTAAAAGAAGATAACCAGAGGAGGACCACAAAAGAGAACATAAAGCTTTATTGGTGTAGAAAACATTTTTGCACAGCTAAACTTGCAAACACACTCCGTGGAGATGCTCCCCACCCGCATAAAGACTCCCGCTTTCACCAAATGCAGTCAGACTCCTGTGAGTCCTCGCATTGACTAGGCTTCAATCCCGGCCGCCTTTAGCAAGAATCCTGCTAAGTCATTTTAGCTAGAATCCCCCATCTTTGATATCTGATCAAATTCCTCACCCCCTTCCCTTGGTATCTAAGTTCTCGACCTGCCTTTAGCAAGCATCCTGTTAGGCCAGTTTAGCAATAATCCTCCTATTTTTGACATCTCCTCTTAGTAATTTTCCATCTACTGACCACTCTGGCTACAAATCCCCAGATGTCTTTGCTGTATTTGGAGTGGAGTTCAATCCCTTTCTCATATTGCAATACTCTTGAGCCCTATTACAATAGTCTTAAATGAAATCTTCCTTATCACTTTTTAAAAGTGTGAGAATAACTTCTCTTTAACATCCCCTCTTCACTCACTGGACATTCTGCCTCCCAGGCTGCCTTTTCTGACCTCTCGGAGAAAAAGAGGAGAATGGCTGCCTCCTCCTGTAGCATCCTCCTGGATGTAAGGCAGAGGTTCTTACCTTAGTGAGCTGTTGTGGCGATTCCTCATTAAAGTCAACTTTGTTTTCTTTGAGACCATTGCTTCCCTGATATTTTGCATAACAAAATTTTGCAATAATATTTCCCTAATTTATTTAAACACTGCTTGACTCATTCATTCAACAAAAATATATTTGCTCATCCTCATACTAAGGACTAGGTATACAAGAATCCTTAAAACTCAGAATCATGTCTTTAGTTTTATTTTTAATTAATTTTTAAATTATTTTAAATAATGTTTTAAATTTGCTTTAAATAATTAAAACAATATATTGGTAAAGATGCAATGCCCTCATGCACACCCCTCCCCTCCCCTTTACTTCTAATCTTCCTCCCTGGGACATTCTTACAGATTTTTCTCCAAACCCAAACATAGGAGAGCAGGCATAGCCGGGCCAACCAGATTTTCTCTCCTGAAGTTTGAAAATGATACCTCACAGTTATCCCATCGCCATTTCCTTTATTGAAAATTTTAACCTAATCTTGATGTCAAGAGAGTCAACCTTTATATACAGGGTCCAGAATGTTGTAGGTGCTCTAGAAACATTTGTCAAATGAGTAATCCTCCACACAGACACCTTGGCTAATAATCCAAGAGCACCTGCTGCTCCCATGAGACCTTCTATATTCACTTTGCCATCAAAGACCGTTCCCTCATCTGACCTACTCTTGTATGATAACTACACCCTCGTATGTATATTCTCCATACTGTTTTGTTACTCTTGTCATATATGTATAGCAGGTCTCCAGACTAGAATAAAAGCTTCTTGAGACTCAAGGGTGCAGCTCACATTGGCAATGTGCCAGACTTTGAACCAGGTGCTGGGAATGTGATAATAACTACTAGTTCATAGGAGTACTTTCTATGAGCTCCATACTTCATTAAGTACTTAAAGTGAATTAACCCATTTAATTCTTATTAAAACCCTATGAGGCAGGCACTATTATTAGCAATGCTTTGCTGATGAGAAAACTGAGGCACAGAGAGGTTTAGTAACTTGTCTAAGGCTACCCAGCTAGTAAGTCAGTGGAGCTGAGTTTCAAACCCATACTGTTCAACTCCAGACTCCATGCCACTGGTGAGGTCTCTGTCTTATAATTTGACTCACAGGAACTAATAAATAACTCCTGGTTAATTAATTTGAATATATGGGAAGATAAAATTTTTCCACCATTCACTTGATCTTAAAAGAACTGTATTGAAGAACATAGGTTGGCAAGTTTGACATCTTTTTAGCTGGTTTGCTTGAAGAGACGCCTGCTGTTCTGGAAATAACTTCAGCATGACACTGTGTTTTGCCAGCCTCCCAGCTAACTTTAAATCGTGTGGGTCACAACTATAAATGCTCTGTCCTTTTTCTTGTCAGGATTCTGCATTTGCAGAGCTTACATAAGTAGATGTTGTTAAGACAAGGATGGGAGATGATTTGATTCAGGAAGGGAGTGCAATAGAGAATTAGCCCTGAGGGGGAGGACTTCAGATATCAGTTTTTCATTTTCCAGAGAATTTGCTGTGCCTCTAAGCAAGTCATTTTACTTCTATCTTCCTATGTACCTTTCTCTATAATGTGTGAGATAATTCCTATGCCTCCCGGAAGCAGATAAAGAGGATAGATTATTTAAATACCAGGATAAAAAAACAGAAAAAGATTCGATGAGAAATCCTATGATAATGTGCTCTTGTTATATTAAACAGCAGCAAATTCACAAAAAGTTTAAACGACTCAATGCCTTGAGGCAGCAGGCAGCCCATTTACAAGATGAAGCCCTGTTAAAGCAGCATTCTGAGAAGGGCTGCTTACCTACTTATACCCACCCACTCTGCATTCCGCAAGTTCAACTGAAATAACCTTTGAGGGTCTATTCTAAAGGTAGCAATACAAAATATCACCGGGAAGGGCTTTAACTCAGGACTTCATGAATACAAAAGAAGTTTTTCAGACTGACATGAATACATACCATAAACAGACTAGAATCTTATACAATGACATACAAAATGATAAATTCTATGCACATTAGGTTCTGAGTTGAACTACCATTTTGTCCTCACTCAGAAACTGATGATATCCCTTCACTAATGAGGTCAACAGAGAAGTCTCTGTTCTCATCCAGCACTGATTCTTTATTTAGAATCTCCGGGTTTCATATGTGTGTTTCTTATAACCCATGATGAGGTTGGTTGTATCTTTGCATTAATCCTTATTATTAACACTTTTTGCAGATGGTTCTCAGTCTCTGCAAATGTATTGGTACAAAGTTCCCTCTCTCTAGCCTTTATCAATCAATGGGGACTTTGATATCCTCCAATAGTCTCCCCAAGATGCCTATACCCATGATTTGCTAATTCCAGACTGCTGTGTCCAACCTCCTCTGTTTTATGTGCTTTCTCTCGTGCTGTGTGGAAGGCTGACATACTAACTCACCTAGCTGAGGTCCAAGCTGACAGCTAAGCCTCATTGTTCAGCATTATGAAAATTCCACTGCTCAACACAGCTCCACACTCGCAAACAAAAGCAAAAACACTTTTATGCCTTTAGCATTGTCTTTGTCGCCTTAATATCAAGACGCCTAAGGGATCGTGACTTTTGTTTGGATAACGAAATACAAAACCTGTGGTATGCGTGAGAAAATGATGAAGGAGGGAGGATCGGGGAGATAACTTCAGAAAATGAAAGAGAAAAATTGTGTACTGAATATCACACCTGGCTTTGCATTAGGATTTTCTTTTTTCTTCCTTTTTGAGGAAATACAGATTTGTGATGTGCCTTTGATACAGGGAATTATTATTTTTGTTTACTTCTATCCCAGTCTAGTGGTTCAATCTTTTGACAATTATCAGGAGTTGTTTGGAATACAAGAAAAAGAGCGCCATTCCACACTCGACATTCTGTGGAATAAAAGGGATGGATCAGGTAAAGAAAAGACTCAAATATACTCACAATATGGCTTTTAGACTGGGCTATGCTATATTTGAAAATTATCTGGAAGTAGACACAGATATGCAAGTCTGCTTTGTAAATGATGAAGGGTTATCTAAAAGCAAGGTAGTTGTTCTGATGTAAGAAGTTGGGTCTTTGCACACTCTTTGGCATTTGCATACATCAGTGGTGGCCAGTGGAGCTTAGCAACAGAAGCATGGCGCAGCGTGCATCTTCTTCCAGTCAGAGTGCGACACCAGCCCATTCTCCATTTGATCTGGCTCACCTGCTGTCATTGACGTTTTAGTAGAGCTCAGGCTTGTTTGTCGGGCAGTACTTCCATGACACGACACCTGAGAACGCACATTAATGAACTGTTATCTGTGTACATGGCAGCAATGCTCGTACGTAGATGTTTGGAGAATGACTTTTGTGCTGTTTGTGATGTGAGAGCAAGACAGTTCTAGAATCTAGCCAGCTCATCAGTGGCCCTGTCGTTTCTTTCTTCCCACAGCCGGAGGCCAAGCTATCTTGGGAAAAGGTAAGCTCTTAATCCCATCTTCTTTCTCAATATTCCACAGAGTAATAATGGATCTTTATTATTATCCATCTTTAAAAATGTATTTTTTTGGGGGGGGGGATCCACACACTTATTTTAATTTTCCTCATTCAGGATGTCCACCAGAGCTTGAGCAGCCGGTCATCTCTGTGCTTGTAAGGTTTTGTGTTATAGAAAACATCTACATAGTCATTATACAGACTGTCCTCAGAGTTTTTAAGCTGGGAAGGATTGTTCAGCTTTTCCAGGGCTTCATAGAAGTTTTTATAAGGGATGTTGAGCTTTGCACTTGGGGACTTCTTTGGTGATTGCTTTGGAGGCAAGTTCTTGCTGAAAGCGCTCTGTAGGAGTCGCAGCATGGCCTCGGAAGGGGTCCCTCTGCCAGCTCATCCCTTCTGCCTTCCACGTTGCCGCTACTGGGGCTTTGGGACACCAGGGGCTGCTCCTTGGGGTCCTCATGTTTGTCAGTAGGATTGAAACTGGAGTTTTCAATCCACATGAGTACGACATTAGCTATAGTAAGATTTTTTCTTTTTATGCAACTGTTGTGTAATGAATAGAACACAGATCCACATTAATGACCGGTGGTGTGGATAGTGTTGGAGTCGAAAAACAGAACTGTCTCCAAGGTTAAAATTTGACTCCTCTATTTCCCAGCTGTGTGAACATGGACAGGGCACCTAAACTCTCATAACTGTAGTTTTCTTATCTACCAAACAGTGATAATAATATCTACTTTATACAACTGTTTTGAAGATTTTATGAGCTAAAACCAGCACATAGAAGGTGTTCAGGCAATGCAAATATCCTTCCCCTTTCCTTCCTTTGTTGACAATGCACTTGTGTTGTGTGTGTGTGTGTGTGTGTGTGTGTGTGTGTATCATGCACCACTCAAGTGAATACACATTATTTGAGTATAGTATTTGGTGTTTTTCCGTAGATCCATTTTTTTGCTTACCAACAGTACACAATTTTGATCCATTCTGGCTGCAAAATTAATTATCACATGTTTAAAAATAAGAAAACAAATAAGGAACAGCCATGTAGCCTATTTATTTTACTTTCTTATAATAAAACTTTTATTTTAAATCAGTGAGTGAAATTATAGACATATAAATGCCATACACACAATAAAAATAGGTTAGACTTGCTACTAATAATTTCAACCTGAAAACCAAACATTTCACTTAGTCCTCCTTGTATGGCTTGTTCATTTAGTGAGGCTGCCTGGAAGTTATTTTTAAACTCAGCCACTTAAATCATCATGTCTCGCATACTGTCTAGAAGATGCAATGTTTCATTATCAAACAGAACGTTATAAACGTTATGTACTGTGGCATATGAGTCATTAAATGAACAGCAGATATGTTGTCACTTCCAAATAATAAGGCTTGTTACTATTATTGATTATATGTCTTTATAGAACCTCTTATTTGAGAATCTCAAGTAACATCGTAATTGAACTATATAAAATTCCAATATCGCAAGTATTCTAAAGGATTTTTATATCCATAGTCCATGCCTTTATTTGCTTACCAAAGATTTATTGAGCATCTACTATGTTCTAGATACAGTGCTCAGCCCTGGGAACTCAAACATAAGGTCAAGACAAAGCCTTCTTCAAGCCAATTAGTATTGAGACAAATTTAATTAAAAACCTTTTAAAGTCTGGTGTAGTTTAACCTGTAGTGTAATATCTGTTCACTAAAAAACCTACCTATCTTTCGGAATTAAAAATAGAAGCAGGTGGGATGCAGATCTCAAAATTAAAAAGCAAAGATGATTTCTGAAAACCTTGTCATTTGGAAAAAACCAAGAGTCCACTCAAAATCTTGCTATACTCTGCTTAAATGTATTTTTGGCTTAAGGTCAAAAATGGGAGAAAGTTAGAGGAATCTCAAATTGGATTTTTTTTAGTTGTTATCGTAAAAGCTGTTGAGAAAACTATGCTTGAAAAAACAAAGACCATCATGAGGTTTATATCTGGACCAGTGATTCACACTATCCATGTTGTCAATTCTCCATCTATTTCAACAGAGATAGAAGGGAACAGAGTCAAATAGTCAAAAGAACTATTACTAAGGAACATCCATTCTTTCTGATAAATCTATAAATAATTAGGTTACTACTGCTGGAGAAAGAGAATTTCTTTAAAAGTTTTTAATTCCATAAAAGCTCTGAAACCCCAAAGCACTAGAAATATATACATATACACACATATATATGGGGAGTTATGTACATGACTGTGTGTGCGGATGAGTTCTGTGTGTGTTTGTGTGTGTGTACACTTCTCAAGGACTTTTAGACTTTTATCATTAATTAATAGCACTGTCAAAAGGTTGCTCTATGTGAATCCATAGGCCTAAATTAAATTAACAACATGTTGAGAAAATGATACAATACAATCAATACAATCAATACCTATTTTAAATAGATTTTGTGTTGTTTTATATTTTTTATATTTTAAAAGGTTTCTCTAAAATGTGCGTAACTCTTCAAAATGTTAATTTATTTTCGGTTAGTATATTTTATTCATAGAGACTGTATGAGAAGTCTAATTTGCAATGGAAAGATGATAAATGAATAGAAAATTCACTGTGTAACATGTCTTCATCATTAACCACACCTTCAGGATACCAGCAGTGTGGATCGTGAAAACAAAGCTGAGGCACTACTGTTTACGTACGGACACAACCAAAATTCCATCCTAGTACAGGGCTGGGTGGGGGAATGGAGTTTCTCTTAGCCATCCCGATGAACAGAAACATTTTATGTTTTCACCCAGCAAACATTTATCGAAGGTCTAGTGTGTGCGGGCACTGCTCTAGGTGAGGGAGGTATCACAATGACCAAGACACTGCCCTTTTCAGTGTTCACTATTTGTCAAGGAAAACACGAATACATAATGTGACCAAGACCAGCGGAACATTTACAGCTCTGACAGACTTCGTACCAACTCTTACCTAGCCATACGGGGGGCATTGGAACACTCTCTTCCTGAAATGTCTGTTCCCTCCTCTTCTGAACTAGCTAGTGATTAATCATGCTGCCAGTCTCAGTCCAAACAACACTTTTCTTAAGACTCTGTCTCTGCCTCTCCCTAGCATGGGTTAGTGAGAGGCAAAGATACAAAATGTGACCAAAAAAAAAAAATGCTAAGAAATTAGAGACAAAATTCCCATATTATATAATTCCACTCATATGAAATGTCTAGAAAAGGCAAATCTATAGAAACAGGGAGCAGATTAGTGGGTCCCTGCAGTTGGGGATGGGAATCAGGGGTCTCAATAGGGGAAGGAAATGTTCTTAAACTGATTTGTGTGAATACCTGTACAACTTGGAAAATTTACTAATAATCATTCAATTGTATGCTTAAAATGGATTAATTGCATGGTATGTAAATTATACTTCAATAAAGCTGTTTTTTTTTTTTAAAAGAAATCAACACTGAAACACCTACAGACTAAATAATGTGGTCTGTTATATTTGCTTTAAAATGCCACTAGGATAGCTGGAGTTGATCTTTGAAAATGATGAGAAAATAAAAATTTTTGAAGCTTAAAAAAGACACTGTCTCTGGCCTTACAGTCAAGGTTAGGCCCACCCATTTTATTAATATGCTTCCATGGCATCCTATAGTCTCTTTATTTTTTAAAGTCATAGTACCTTGGAATTGGTTCTTTCCTGCTAGTACAGGTGCACCACAAAGACGGAGCCTGTGTGTTTCTGCTGACTGCTGTACCCCACATCTAGAGCAGAGATCCCCATAGCCACGGGCCCTAGGAGGAGCACGTTAGAGGAAATCTGAGCAACGGTAAATGTACTGAGTCATTTGAACTCACACATTTTTATTGGGCTGCAGACTTCACCTTCGATTTGCTCTCTGCTCCTGGTCTATTACCCTCTTGTTATCCTGAAACTGGTCCTAGACTGCTTGCCTGTAGAGTCCATCCTAATTTGTTCTCCTCGCTTATAATGGGCACTTGGAATCTAAACTATACTTCACAATTTGGATGCTCTTTTGGATGCCTGGCCTCCCACTTGTTTCCCCATGTTTGTTATCACACTGTCCCCAGAGTCCTGGGTTGAATTTCAGCTGGAGGCTTCGGGTCCAAATCAATGGTTTTGTCAAGTTACGATGCTAACAAGGAACTTGGCAAGCACAGCTCTACAAAGACACCTCACATCAAAGGCTTTGTGTTTGAAATTTTGTTTCTTTTAATATTTAGATTTAAATATTAATGAAATTTATATCTGTACAAATTAGATGAGAAAACAAGGGGAGAAAAAAATAATTCCTAGATCTCATGAGAAAAATCAAGTGAGAGACGGTGCCTCCTTCTACAACAGGACACAGTCTACATTACCACGTTCATAAGTATTTAAATTTGAAGTCCAGCAGCAGTTATTTTTGAACAAAGATGACCAGATTTTTTACAATGGGAAAAAAAGAATACATTGGCAATGCGACAGGAAATTTCTTGGTTTACTGGAAAAGTACTAAAAACATGATAATTTCACCAAAATGGAAGAGCCAGGACAATGCCTTTAGGAAGTGCACAAATAAGCTCTATAATGCTATGTTTGTACACAGGGATACAAACTAAACATGATTTATAATGTAAATTCCTTCTACTTACTAATGCTTATTTTTGAAAGAATCTATAAGGTGCCCATTTCAAAGTATGTATTATAATCCCTTCCCTCAAAGAGTTAAATGGGCTCTTCCCTCAGAAAGGGGTTTTTTCTGCTCAGACCTCCCTTACAGCTCAAAGGGCAAAATTAACTAATCGGGAAAGTTAGACTACAGCTTCCAGTATTTCCTATTCTAGTCCTTGAGAGTTACCTGAGAGTAAAGAGACAGTTTAATACCTAAAATAAGTTAATTAGCTGAATCATACAGTTATTTGAAATGTTATTCCCTTTCTTTGAATTCATGAAATAGTAAATATTCAGAAGGAAAGGTTGAAGGTGTTGTGACATAGTTGTCTAATGAGAACACAACCAGTTGTTTACATCTCATCTCCACAGAAAAACAAACAGGAGCATGCATGCTTTCCCTGGGAAGAGACAGTGAAAAAGAAAAGAAATCTTCTCAGGACTGATTAGAATAGCAATAATAGAAATAAAGATCAAAGAAGACCTAGAAGTCATTTTTCTGTTATTTTTAATATCACCATATACCTTTTCAGATCACAACTGTCATGCAATTATATAAAATTCAGGCATTATGGAACCAACAAAAAGTGACTATAACTCCAGAAGATAACTATTCTCAGAAATTGAGTGCATATTTTTGATACTTTTCTCTACATGTCTAATTTATTATTCTTCAATGAAATATTATACAATTGTTCTGAAACTTGATTTTTATATGTATCAATAATACATTAAAAATATTTTTGTATCAGCAATATTTCTTTTTTCTCTTTTTTTCTTTTCTTTAAATTGCTACATAGCAGTAGTTTATTATAAGAATGTTCTTGTATTTTTAAAAATGTTTTCTGAGTGATATGCTTTTCTATTATTTCCATTTGGGGGTTAGTACAAATGGAATATCATATCACTCATACCACATTTGTATGTAAAATGTGGTAGTATTTCTGTAGAAAAATATTTTACAAATCTTGATTTTAAAAAATAGATATGCTAATATTGCTTTCTGAAAGTATGTGCCTGTTTCTACATACTTTCATAAGTACTGGTACTACCAATTTTTACATATTCTACTAATTAGATAAGAATTAAACATACCTTGTTTTTGGCTTCATTTGGATTTCTTTGCTTATGAGGGATTCTGAGCACTTTAAAAATGTTTTTTGACTGAAAACACTTGCTCATTTTCTGTTTTTTTCTCTTTTCCCCTTTTCTAGTTGTTTGTCTTCTTATTATTGATATTTAGGAACTCTTTACATATGTGGACAAAACACTTCTTCCATTAAATATTTTGCAAACATTTTCTAACAGCATCACTTATATATTAATCTCATTAAATCAGCCACTTAAAGTTTCCTTGCTCAAAGTCAATGGAACACCAAAGCTTGTGCTCAGACTTCTTCTTCTTCTTCTTTTTTTTTTTTTTTTTGGCTACTCACAGACATATTCATGTATTCTAAGTCTGAGGGTGAAATGAATATATTTTCAGACATGAACTCTCAACAGTAAATTTCACCTCTAACTGACCTATTTTTAAGATGCTACCAGAAAATATTCCACAAATATAAGTAAACAAATAAAGAATAATATGTGAGATCTGGGCCAAAATGAGGTCAGCACAGAAGAGGTATGATGAGCACTATTAAGAGGATGGGTGTGTGTGAAAAAAAACAACTCAAACCATGTGTCCTCTCTGCTTTCACACCACAACAAGCAACACAGAAGACTTCTGTGACCAAACGTGTGGGGGCTGCTCCCCACACAACAAGCAAGCAAGCACTTCTACAGCAGACACTGGCTGAGTGTCCTCTACTTCTGCAGTCCCCAACCCCCAGTACCAGTGTGCAGCCTGTTAGGGACCAGGCCACAGAGCTCTACCACTCTCCACTGGTCCATGGAAAAATTGTCTTCTTTGAAACTCAGGAACTAGGGGGCTGTACAGCAGGAGGTGAGCAAAGCTTCATCTGTATTTACAGCTACTCCCTATTGCTTGCATCACCGCCTGAGCTGCCTACTCCCCCCACCCATTTGTGGAAAAATTGTCTTCCATGGAACCAGTCCTTGGCGCCAAACAGTTTGGGGACCACTGCTCTAATTCATTCAATTCTGACATTACCTATCTGGAGATAGCCTGGGAAACCACAGGTTAAAGGCTCAGTCCCATAGGACCTCTCCTCTGTCCCCCAAGTCACAAGCATGGACCAACCTCCAGAACTTCTGATCCACCAACTTCAAGTTGGGGTTCCCACAATCTTCTCTTTGGGTTCAATAATTTGCTAGAGCAGCCCACAGAACTCAGGGAAACACTTACATTTACTGGTTTATTACAAAAAAATATTTTAAAGGATACCAATAAACAGCCAGATGAAGAGATACATAGGGTGAGGTCTGGCATAGTCCCAAGCATGGGAGCCTCTGCTCCTGGGGAGTTGGGGTGTGCATGCATTCTTGTTCACCTTCCTGGCAGCTTCCACATGTTCAGCTACCGAAAGCTCTCTGAACCCAGTCCATGTGGGGTTGTATGGAGGCCTCATTAGGTAGGCTTAATTGATTTAATGATTGGCTCTTGGTAACCAACTTAACCTTCAGCCCCTCTTCCCTCCCCAGAGGTTGGGGGTAGGAGATGAAAGTCCCAACCCACTATTCATGTCTTGGTCTTTCCAGTGACCCGCTCTCATCCTGAAGCCACCTAGGGGCTGCCCACCACCAGTTATCTCATTAGCATACAAAGATGTCACGTTGGAGTTTCTAAGGATTTTGGGAGCAAACAGGGTCATGACCAAATATACATTTCACAACGTCACAGTGTGGAAGGGAATTACTAGATTAGAGGAGGGTAGCAATCCTAAAGATCAACTGAACCATGGTAGAGCATAAGGAGGACTAGGAAGAGAATTTCCAAGGCAAAAAAAAAAAAAAATGGAGCTAATAAATCACCTGAGGTATTTTACCATATTGAAGAAAGTTTTGCATTTTTTATCAGAGAGTTTGAGGCAAGATTTTATGATAATTACATTTAAAAATTAAGCAAACAAAAAGAGATAATTTTTAACAGAGCCATACAATAAAGCTGTTACTGCCCAACTGGGTTCCTCACCCCACTGCCCAGGAGGAAGCCAATACGCTGAGACAGCAGGTGGGGCAGCAGAGAAAGATGCTAATATCACATGGCACCAAGCGAGGAGATGGGAGAAATTTCTCAAATCCATCTGCTTGAGAATTTAGGGGCTAAGGTTTTTAAAAGTAGTTTGGCAAACAAAGGGCTACGGAATTGGGTCTGCTGATTGGCTGGGGATGAACTTACGGGTTGGGAAGCAGAAATTGTCTTCTGGGCTGGCACAGTTCATGGTTAAAGGGTCACAGGACATGTTTGAGTCAGTTCCCACCTATGGTCACTGGTCCAGTTGGCATTAATTGGTCCTCCATGAATGCAGAGGCTGGAAGATATCTCAGTCTCAGGTTTTACAATACTGATATTATCTACAGAAGTGACTGGGGAAGTCATACATCTTATACCAGTCAAATATATGAAAGCAGTAAGCAGTTACAGGAAGGCAAGCTAGAAAAACAATGGCTGATTAACTTAGCTATGTCTATACTTCTGTAGAAATCAGACTTTTACCACAGTCCTTGTCTTATGGCCTTACATTAACATAGGAGGTTTCAAAGCCAATCATACAGTAAAGCCAAAGTTGGATTTTTGAAAATATTAATGAAATTGATAAACCCCAGCAAGACTACTTAAGGGGGGAAAAAACGTTAAAAAACACACACTATCAAAAAGGAAATAAGAGGCATCCGTCTACATGTACACAATATTTAAAAGAAAATAAGGGAAAATTATGAACATCTTTAATAACTGAAAATTTAGATCAAATGTACAAATTCCTTAGAAAATACAAGGTACCCAAATTGATAAAAGAAAAAGAAATTTTAAATAGTCCAACATCTATTGAATAAATTGAATCCATCATTAAAGCTTTCCCACAGAAAAACTAAATGAACCATAGAACTGGTCCTGATGGCTTCACTAATTAATTCTTTCAAACATTTAAGGAAAATAACACAAACCTTATTTTAAAAAACTCTTCCACCCACAGAATAGAAACAAAGAAAAAGCCTTTTTCTCAAATCATTTCATGAGGCCAGCATAACCTTGCTATAGGAAAGGAATAGGTAATACCAGCCCAATATGTCTATGTATATCAATAGAAAAATGATAAACAAATATTTGCAAATTGAATCTAATGATATATAAAAAGGATAATGCATCATGACTAAGTGTGGCTTATTTCAGACACGTAGAGTTGTTTAAAATTCAAAAGTAATGAGTATAATTGGCCACATTACCAGGAAAAAGAGAAAATATATGTGTTTATTTCAGTAGATACAAAAGCAGTCTATATAATTCAACTTTAATCAATTCTTACCAAATTAGGAATAGGAAACTACCTAAGTCTGATAAATAGTATCTATAACACATAATCAGTAATTATGCTACTTAAAGAATTACTGAAAAACTTCCCCTGATAACTGAAAAAAGAAAAGAATATAATTTCTTTTCAACATGGTACTGAATGTCCCAGCTGGTGCAATAAGGCAAGAAAGAGAAATGACATGCATAAGATTGGAGAGGAAAATAAAATTATATTTATTTGCAAGTTACATAATTATATATATGGAGAAAACCCTTAAGAATCTATTTATAAGCCATTAGAATTACAAAAGTAAATTTAGCAAGGTCACTGGATACAAAATCAAATTAATAAGAAAAATATACAAGATCCCTATTCTGAAAATGACAAAACAAAGTTGATTAAGCTTAAGCCTATTATTCAAAGTGAGGTGACACAAGACCTGAAGAATGGGCCCGACTTGTACTCGCCATCAAATTGGTAATGACTGACTAACACTATGGTGCTCAAATGGTGGTGGTGTTCACTAGGGATTTGGGGGGTGGGGGGCGGACCCACATCCGAGAGATGTGGTGAGCACTATGAAGGGGAGGGGCATGCTTGAAATGTATTTGGGGATGGGTATTAGGGGTTTCAATAGGGGGTAGGAAATCCTCTAAAACTGATGTGAATAGCTGTACAACTTGGTAAATTTACTAATAACCATTTAATTGGTACACTTAAAATGGAGTAAAGGCATGATATGTAAATTACACTTCAATAAAGAAAAAAAAGACTTAAGAAATGGAGGGGTGTACTACATTGATCATAAATTGGAAGACTCAACACTGTAAATGTATCAGTTCTCAAATTGATCTATAAAATAAATTTAATCCCAAACAAAATGCAAGAAGGTTTTTATATGTGCTTGAAAATTAACAAGCCAATCCTAAAATTTATATGGAAATGCAAAGAGTCGAGAATAGCCAAAGCAATCTTGAAGAAGAAAAATAGAGTAGAAGGACTTAAATTGGCTAAAATAATGTCTTTCCATAAAATTATAGTGATTTATACAGTGTAGTACTGGTGAAAGGATATGGACAGAAAAGAGAATCCAATAATAAATCAGCAAATATATGGTCACTTGATTTATGACAAGTTTAACACTATAATGTGGTAGAGGAAGGATGATCTTTTTAGTAACTGAGGCTGGATCCATTGGATATCCATATGCAAAAAGTTAATCCTTATCCCTACTTCATGCCATTCACACAAAAGCAATTATGGATGGATTATGGATCTAAATGTAATAGGTAAGATGAAATTTTTAAAAGAAAGCATAAGAGACCATTTTCATGACCTTGAAATAGGCAAAAAAAAAAAAAATTTAAACAGGACACAAAAAGCATCTAATTGTCTTAAAATTTCTATTCACCAAAGAACATCTTAAGCCAGTAAAAAGGCAAGCCGGAGTGGAAGAATGTATTTGCAATTCATAAACCCACCTAAGAGCTAGTACCTAAAATATGTAAATAATTAATTCCTTCAAATCCATAAGAAAAGGCAGAAGTTCTGCAGTGGATATTTTAAACCATCCTGGTTTGCTTCCTTTTGCACAAATTTTTCCTCCTATTTCACAGGTTTTTACTTTTCCTTTTCTTTTCTCATTTTTCTTCTACCTGTGTTCAAATCTCAGTTTTATTGTTTACTAGTTATTCAAATTTAGAAAAATTACTTTACCTCTTTATGTCCTCATTTCATCCCTGTTCCCTCACTTGGAAATTAAGGATTATTATGTTTCCCCTAAATAGGGTTTCTATTTAGCAATTGTGCTGTTTTTCTATAGGTGTAAAATCTTAGATATTATACTAATAAATAGAGTCTAGGAATATAATAAATAAATAATTCCCACAAACAAATAAAGTTTATTGACCAAATGCAGGAATATTTATTATTAGAAACTTAGGTCTATCATGTGGATACAAAATTTGGGGTAATAATAGTACTTAACCTAATAAAGTTGTTTTCATGATTAAATGAGATATTTTATGTAATGGTTAGCTCAGTACCTGACAAGTAGTTGAATATAGTTCAATATATTTTGGCTATTTTTATCTTTAACATAATTATTATAATAATATTAGTAATCATAGATAACGTTTGAACTTCCAGAGAAATACTACTAATCTTTTGATAAAATATAACAGTTCCTCTTGATTTAAACATATGAATTCTTATAAAGTAAGTGTAGAAAAAATTTAATAAGATAAAGACTAGCTGTATAGGGACAGCAGCCAGCATCACATTCAACAAAGAAGCATTAGTAGGGTCACCATTAATCCCAGTACTAAGGATACTTGCTATCATAGCTATAATTTAACATTATTCTAGGAACGGTTGCTAATTCAATACGTCAAGAAAAGTATACATCATATCCTAAAAAAGTGAAATAATTCATTATTTGCTTGTGATACTTTTTTTTTTTAACCCAGAAAGTCTAAGAAAGTCAACTATTAAGTAAATTTAATAAAGGTGGTTGCTGATAAAATAGACAAATCAACAGATTTTCTTTTCTATCAGCAATAACCAGTTAGAAATTAGAATAGGAGTTCTTATCTATGGAGCAAGAAAAAACCCTAGCAATGAACTGAACAAGTGACGTGCATGGCCTATTAGAAATAAAGAACAGAATGCTGCCATTGAGATTAACAAAGAAGATTTATATAGATGGAGAAAAATGTTATCTGCCTTTATGGGAATAATGTACCTTATGAAGATGTTAATTTATACAAATAAATCAATAAATTTAATGAAATTCTGATAAAACTTCAGAGGAAATTAGGTACCAAACAAAATTATAATTAAAAAACCATGATATTATTTGGGGGAATTTTTTCAATGCAAAAATAGGAAAGTAGGATAGAAAATTATATGCACCCATTTTATAAATTAAAATATAGGGGCAATAATTATAGAATATCTGGAAAAATAGTTCCAAATTTTAGCACTGAGATTGGGGGCGGGGTAAGGATGGGTACTCTTGGTAATGATTTCCTGTATTTTTCCAATTTTACACAATGAGAATGTATTACTTTCTGTATTTTAAAAAAAGGTATGCCACAGAAGTAAATCTAATGAAATGACATTATCAGTGTGAAACAGGCTAATGACAACATTTGCTTTCTGTCATTCACACTTAGGCACTACAAAAACATCATTATCCACACTGTTTTTTCTGCAATGGATAATATATTTAATAATTAACTCTCCACAGTATGTGGAAATATGCTTCCATACCAAGTTTTATTTCATATAATAGATTTCAGTAATGTGTTTTAGCACCCACTGTAATTAGTTGATGGGGTTATACTCATAAAGACTTTGTCCAACATAGAATTATGTTCCCTGTAAGACCTCTTCCTTTTGAAATTATCCACTTTGTGTCTGGATGAATCATGCACACACACAAACACACACATACGCATACACCTTTTTATTCAGATGATCACAATTTGTGGCTTTCAGAGAGTTGTTTCCATTTTAATTTTAATTTTTACCTTGCAGTAGAAAAATGTCAAAAGATTATAAGTCAGGTAAGGTTTAGAAATATTGTAGTCGGGTGAGGTTTAGAAATATTAGAAGTAGGGTAAAGTTGAGAAATTTAAATGAAAAGACATACTTTTACACATTCTAACACAGAACATTTATTCATATAGATATGTTATGTTATATTGTGATAATCTTCCCATACCAAAAAATGATGCTAATTACCATAATTTGGGTTTCATGAATGGTTCCTTTCGTAATGCAAGGCATTAAGGTTGATTATCACCAGGTAGAAAAAGGTGGAAAAATCCTTGTTGGTCATTGATATGAAAACTTCCTATATGTGCTGACATAATAGAATGCTCATATTTGGAATCAGGTAAACATCTTGAAATATTCTAGCAAAGCTTATTTCTCTCTTAGTACTTCAAGTTACACTTTCACATATACTAATACTATTGTAGGAATTTCACAATGGTTTGGTGAGTTTGATGTTATTATCACAGTGCTACAGAAAAATAAATTTTAACACAAAGATATTAAGTAATTTGCCAAGTAACAAAGAAAATAGTGGAAATGAGGACCTTTACCCAATGCTCTGCTAATTATAATGCACAGTTCTTTTGTTCTCTGTTCTGTAACATATGAGTGTCTGATATTTCTGAATGCTTCAGTATTTCTCCTGAAGTTATCTATTTGTTAGTCGTCTCTACTTTTGTTTCTGTCCTTTGCAAATGAGGAAGATACCCAGTCTGAAACCTGGGCCCTTTCCTCCCCTCCTTGTTCATCTAGTCTTTAAAGGTCCGTCACCTCCATCCATTTCTCTCCATCTCCGTCAAGCCCAATTCGCCCAACGTGGACCACTACACTGCAGCATCTCTTAACTGAGCTCTGCCTTCTACTGTTGACACCCAGAACATTCTCTGCAAAGTAGCCAGGGAAATTGTGTCAAGTTTAAATCAGTTCATATCACTCCCTATTTCCTTACAAAGGCCTGGGGGTGCTTTCTAGTGCTCTTAAAATAAAATAGTCCCATCCAAACTCTTTACCCAGCTTTCAAAGCCCATGACCAGGCCTTGAGCCAGCTTTCAATCTCCACTTGTGACATCTGTCTGCCTGTCCCTCACTCTGCACTCTCCTGCCATGGGGTCATCTGCTGCTGTCCCACCCACCACAAGCTCTTGGCTGCCTCAGGACCATTTTACCTGGTGTTGACTCCGCAGGGATCATTCCTCACCAACTGACTTCTCTACCTTCAAGTGCCTTCTTAACTGCCATAACTTAGAGAGGTCCTCCTTAAGCACTAAATCTAAGTAGGACTGTGGCTTTTATTCTTTACCAAGTCATCCTGTTTATTTCCTTTCTCAAATACAACACAATCAGCATACTCTTTGGAGTATAGTGGGCCCTCAATGAAAATCTAGGCAATGAATACTTTTTTGCATAAAAAACACATGTAGGCTGTAAAGAAAACTTTAGACACCCATTCTTTCAACTATATCTAACCTTTGTTGTGAGTTTTAGTAATACAGAAAGCAAATTATGAGCCTTAGATTGGACAATATTCCATTGTCCTCTAAAATCAGATTTATGAAAATTGGTTTGTGAAGTAGTCAAAGAAAAGAAAAATTTTAATTAATCTAATTCATAAGGAAATATGACATCAGTTTTATTGGTATAATTATAGTGAATGTCACTTTTAAAAGATACCCTCTTTAAGTGGCTATTGTTAACATTAATATAATGTTTTCTTTTCTTTTGATAATTAGTTTCTTGAAACCTGTGGTTAGGAAATCTTTCAGTTTTCTAATTAGTTTTGTTTGTGACTGTTTTTTTTTTCCTGAAGAGAACTAATTTCATTTCACAGTACATAGAGTATACAGTACACAATCTCTTGTATCTAACTCTAGATTTAACTGTCCATTAACAAAGACTTTGATATATGCTACCCTCTGATGACTACTTCTGTTTTGGATTGTTTCAACCTGTGATTTAAACTGTGGATAAAAATCCAGTTACTAGACAATGTAAACTCTTTAATAAAGAAAATATAACATATTTAGTAGTTTATTCTAAGCAATAGGCATTTATCCTGTTCCTACTGTATGTACAGTTCTAGCAAAGAGTGAAAATAATGCAAATGACTGTAGGGAAATAGCATGTTTTAAAATCTGCTATTTTTTAATAGGCATCTTCAAAGAGATAACCTCCTAAGAAGAGCTTATCTAATTTGAATTGAAAACATAAAGGGATTTCTTATAAATGGAATGACTTGCCTTGAAGTTGATATGTCAGGATTAATTATTAAAATAACCTTTTATTTATGAATTTTTCTCCAAAATTTAAATTACTCCAGAGCAAATAGAAAGAAGAAACGAAATTAGCCAGGCAGTTTGCCACATTTAAAAAACAAAAAACAAACAAAAAAATCCACTAAATTGCACACAGCATTTTTCCTTTACATCATTATTCAAAAACCTGGGATTGAGGCTTTGTTCATAGGCCAGCAGTAAATACATTGGATATAATGCCAAGGAACTTTAGAGCAAGCTCAATGAAATGGAACTCATTACTCTTTGAGGCACATCACTATTGGCATATGGTACATTCATTCTATGACTTTTCATTGTGTGAGTGGATTATATTTCTCAAAATGATTCTTTTCTCTATGCCTAAACAGGCATGCATTTTTACTTATTGCTGGTCTGAGAAAGTTTGTGTGGAGTGACACATCTTTAAAGTAAATAGAAATTTTGTCTCCAGTGACAAGCTAATACACATTATGCCAGGGAATTTGGTATGAATTAATTTCTGTTTGTGGGCAAGAATAACACGGGCATGTTTATTCTTCTATAAAGTTCATGGGGGAAGGGGATAAAGAAAAGATAGATTTTTGGAGTAGTCCTAACTACAAACAGATTACAACATTGACATTCTATGACAGTGATGGAGAAGAATACACTTCAATTATGCAATAACAGAGAATGGTGGATTAGGGACCATTGAGCTGGTGACTATGTCGGAGACAAGAGTGATTTGAAGGGAGAGAACTTAGAGTTGAATTTTTCTAGGCTAGACACAGCCTGAAATCAGGACAATCAACTGAATAATTTTCGGCCAGACTTGGGACCTGGGGTTGATCGGAATCAGCAGACATCTCAATGGGAACAAAATGTAAGCAAATTTGCTCCACAGGATATATGTACTTCTGCAAGACGATAACAGCTGGAAAATCACATTTTTCGTCATAGGAAATACATAAAACATAGAGAAACACCATTTCTCTATCTCATCTTGGAATCAGGTCATTGAAAAACATATGATTTTGTCTTTTTTCCATTCTGTACACAATGCTATAAAGATTCAAAATGAACATAATCATGGAGCATCTGGCATAAAAATAAGGTTATAAAGGAGAAGGTAAGAAGCTGTATAAACAAATGCACATTTTAGCCATGTTTAGGTCCTGGTATTTTGATACTATGCATTGTTTTTCCCTGTAGAGATATTAAGCTGCTAAATGAGAATATGGGGGAAGACTACATAAAACATATCTCTCCTTTCATTACATTTAAAAAGGCTATCTGTTTTCCCCTTTGAAATTACTTATTACATAAATCATTCCAAATCTTTTCATTACCCCCTCAAATAGTCCAAATGTAATCCCACAGAGTACAGACACATACAATTTAATGTCCCAGATTTCTATGTCAATTTATTTTTTAAATTGCTAATATTTCATGTTTCTCATTAGGTCCATGACTACTCAGTGATCCATTTATCACCTGTATCAGGCTCACCCTGGGGGCCCAGCATCTGCCCCAAATTTCTGTTTTGTTTTTGTCTGGTTGTTGTGTTATGGCCAAACTTAATATAGTAACACCAGAGGTGAAACTTAGAAACAAAGTTTCAAATTTTTAGCATCACAACTAGCCCTTTGTCTCTCCCCCTAAGACCATAAATAAGTAAATGAAGACATAAGCTAGGAAGAAAAGGGTAAAATGGAATGACGCCTGCATTTGAGAATAAAGGTCAACTCTCAGATTGTAGTGACAACACGCATGTGGTGCCTGTTGTGTCCACAGTTCCCTTTCTGGGGGAGATTTATGGCTTCTGATGGCTGCTCTGAATTAAACAAATTGTCTGAACACAGCAAATATTAAAAACTTCAATATCCACCATTTCTCATGGATCGTAAATCTGATAAAATTAATTCTCCCAAGTTCAATGATTACATTTTAGCAGATCTATATATGTGAAAATTCTCATAATAGAAAAAAATAAATCATTTTGTAATTCTACCCAGAATAAGGTGATGATAGCAATATGAGCTAATATTTGTTGCACTTACCATGAGGCAGGCCATTTTATATTCATTATCTCATTTGCTTTTCTTAACTACCCTATGAAGTGAGTTGAATGAACAGGATTTATGGGATATAATCATATCTATCTTTATTTGTCTCCCAACATTCCTTTAAAATTTGTACAGTGTCTCAGTCCATTTGAGTTGCTGTAACAAAATACTTGAGACTGGATAATTTATAAATGACAAAGTTTTGGTTTTTTTTTCTCCTCACAGTTCTGGAGGCTGAGAAGTTCAAGATCAAGGCACTGGCAAGTTTGGTGTTTTTGAGAGCTGCTTTCTGCCTTTAAGATGGTGCCTTGTTACTGCATCTCAGAAAGGATGAAGGCTATGTCCTCACGTGGCAGAAGGATAGAAGGACAAAAGGACCTAGTTAGCTTCCTCTAGCCCTTTTATAAGGTACAAATCCCATCCATGACCTAGTCACTTCCTAAAGGCCCCACCTCTTAATATTGTTGCATTGGAGATTAAGTTTCAACATGAATTTTGGAGGTAATCAAACATTCAAACTGTATCATACATTGAAAAAGTTCTGTCTGCCCCTCATGGAAATATGATTAGGCCCCTTAATTTTCCTGACTCCTCTTAAGGAAGCAAAATTCCTACAGTTACTTTAACCCACAAAATATATATAATCTCAATCTTAGTAGTCATTTTATGAAGGATATTTGAAGTAAAAACTACTTCCTCCTGGGCCCAAAGAATCTCACGGTTCACATTTAGCATTCCTGCTCAGGCCTACTTGCCCATCTAGTCAGTCCCACAGGATAGAGTCTAAGAAGACCACCATGCCTGAAAACATTCACAACTTTTTAAAAATGTAGTTTAGATCCAATATTTATTAGATGCAAAAGTATATTTATAAGGTATGTGTAAGGTATAAAGAATTACAGCACAAGGAACTCCTATGTACGCAACATCCAGTTTAAGAGATAGAACATTCTGCATGCCTTTTCTAATTCCATTATGCCAATGCATCTTTGGGTTGGGTAATTGTAGTTCATTTATTATCTCCATAACATTTTATTCTATGAATGTACTACACTTTATCAATCCATTTTACTATTGATGACATTATGCTTTTAAAGCTATGCATTCTACCAATGCATAGCTTATATTTTTATTTTCTTTATGGTCATTTTCATGAAGAGAAATTCTTAAACTTAATGTAATCAAATGTATCAATATTTTCCTTTACATATTGCGGTTTTTTAATTTTAAGAATTCTTCTTTATTGCAAGATTGATAAATGGAACCTGATCAAATTAAAAAGCTTCTGCACAGCCAAAGAAACTGTCACAAGAGCAAACAGACAACCTACAGAATGGGAGAAAATTTTCGCAAGCTACACATCTGATAAAGGGCTGATAACTAGAATCTATTTAGAACTCAGAAAAATCAGCAAGAAAATGTCAAAAAACCCTATCAAAAAGTGGGCAAAGGACATGAACAGAAACTCTTCAAAAGAAGATAGAATAATGGCCAACAAACATATGAAAAAAATGCTCAACATCTCTAATCATCAGGGAAATGTAAATGTAAATATATTTTCTTATAATGTTTTACAAAAGTTTTATAGTTTTGCCTTTCACATTTAAGTCTATAATCCAACTGTAACTGATTTTTGTGTATGGTATGATATAAAAACTCAATGTCATTTTATCCATATGAATGACCCTCCCAATACCATTCATTGCAAGATCCATCCTTTCCTCACTATTCTATAAAGCCAGCTCTATCATTAGATGTCCACTATTTGTGAATCAGCTTGGAAAGTTCTATATTCTGTTCCATTGCCCAGTTTGTCTATCCTTAATAGTGACATATTATTATCCATAATAATAACATATTATCTTATTTACTGTAATTTCAGAATAAGTTTTGACATTTTATGTGCCATTCTCCCACACAGTTTTTCTCCTTCAGGGATATTGTGGCCACTCTTGACTCTTTGTGCTTCGATCTAGATTTTAGAACCAGTGTGTCACAGTTCACATATACACAGAACAAAATACGAGAAAACAAAATAAAACACCCTGTCAGGACTGGGATTATGATTACCTTAACTCCATAGATTGAGTCAAGGAACACTGACATCTTCACTATGGCTGTGTGATATGTCTTGATATCAATAGGGTGAGTCCTTCTTTCCAAACTACGGTTTTTAATGTTGCCTTGATTATTTGGTGATATTTATTTTTCTGTACAAATTTTAGAGTGTTTACCAAGTTTCAAAAAAATTCAACTAAGATTTTATTGGGATTGCATACATGTGGGTAAATTTACAGGAGAATTTGTACCTTTACATCAGGTGGTATCATCTAAGAGCATAAAATTCTTTTCATTTATTCAGAACATCTTCTATTTCTTTTATTCAAGAGCTAAGATTTTTCTCCTTATGTCTTGTGTATTCCTATTTAATATTCTTTGGGCTTGTTATTGCTGATGGTATTTCACTTTTCATTAAATTTTCTGGTTGCTTATTGATTTTGTAGAAACTATTACTTTTTGCATTTTGGTTCTGTATTTAGCCTGTACTTAGGACTACCAAGCTTGTCCTATATTTTCTTCTACAATTTTATGGTTTTAGGTCTTACATTAAGGTCTTTAATCCACCTTGAGTTAATTTTTGCAAAGGTGAGAGACAGATACCTAGTTTCATTCTTCTGCATGTGGTTATCCAGTTTTCCCAACACTATTTATTGAATATGGAGTCCTTTCTCCAGTGTATGTTTTTGTTTGCCTTGTCCAAAAATCAGTTGGTCATAGCTATATGGTTTTATTTCTGGGTTCTTTATTCTGTTCCATTGATCTATGTGTCTACCTTTATATCAATACTGTGATGTTCTGATTACTATAGCCTTGTAGTATAATTTGAAATCAGGTTATGTGATATCTCTAGACATGTTCTTTTAGGATTGCCTTGGCTATTCTGGGTCTTTTTTGGTTCCATATGAAGTTTAAGATTATTTTTTTTAGACCCATGAGAAACAATGTTGGAATTTTGAAGGGAATTGCAAGGAATCTGTAAATCACTTTGGGAAGTACGGAGATATTAACAATGTTGATTCGTCTAATCCATGAGCATGAAATATTTTTCTATTTGTGTTTTTCTATTGATGATTTCTTTCATCAATGTTTTGTATTTCTCCTTGTAAAGATCTTTCACCTACTTGATTAAGTATATTCCTAGGTATTTTATTTTCTTTGTAGCTATTGTGAATGGCATTTTCTTGATTTGACTCTCAGCTTGACTTTTATTAGTACATAGAAATGTTATTTATTTGTGTAAATTAATTTTATAACCTGAAACTTCCTGAATTTATTTATAAATTCTAAGAAGCTTTTTGGTGGAGTTTTTATGGTTTTCTAGGTATAAGACCGTACCATCAACAAACAGGGCTAGTTTGACCTCCTTTTCCCCAATTTGGATGCTTTTTATTATATAGCTTGCAATAGTTACAGCTGTAACACAAGCCTGCACCATGTAATCCCATATACCTCACTTTATCTTCATGCAGATATATTGTGTTTATTATAAACACTAGGCTTAATGCACTTCAATAAATATTTACTGATTATCTGTTGGTAAACATAAATATTATACTAAGTTTTTTGTGATTTCTATCTAAAATTTGTGTTATAATTTCATGGGAGACACATTTGTAAAAATAAGATTAACATAATATAGTACTTGATCTCATCAACCCTTCAAAAAAATTAAAAAGAAAAAAACCCTTGGAATATTCTCAGCAAGGAAACTCCTCAAACCGATTAGTTAACCAAAAGATGAAACAAGAACACTGCCATTTTTCAAAGTATTAAATTATCCAAGTGAAAGCATAACATCAGTTTTATAAAAAAGGAATATTTTTCTTTTCATTTTAATAGTAGGCCTTAAAAGCTAAAAGTTAGTCATTTCAAGTTTGCTCATTTTCCAGAGCGGTGTTTGATTATTCATAATGAGAAATCAGTGCCTTTGAAAGTAGAATATAAGAGGAAATAGAACTTTTTAAAAATTTTCCTAGTGTCTATGCAAATAAAGAGCCTCATTAATCAAGATGACTCCATTGAAAAGTTGGCTTTAGACACACATCACTATGCAGTTGTCATTTTTACCCCTAGGATCTCTTTCAGTTTGATACACTTGCAAAACAAGCTTTATATACTTGCACCCAATCAAGAATCTAATCACCTTGTCATCAAGTACTTGGAAAGTAACAGAAGAAAGAAATATATTCAACAAACATTTATTAAGTACCAACTAGGCTCTAGGTACTGTGCAAGGCTCTTAGAACATGGAGAAAAATGCAGTCATCTCCTCACTTGTCTCCCAAAGCCAGAGGAGAGACAAAAAGTAAGCAGAGACTTCCAATAGCAAGGGATAAGTACTGTAATCAAGGCCTGCTGGGGTGTTAGAGAGTACAGATAGATAACATATTAGATATTTATCACTATGTAATATCACTATCAATTCAGCAGCTTAAAAAACCTACGTATTTATTATCTCCCAATATCTATAGGTCAGCTTTTTGGGTACGTCTCAACCGGGTCCTCTTCAGAGGTCTACAGGGCTAGAATCAAGGTGTTGGCTGGAGCTGTGGTCTCATCTGAGGCTTGGCTGGGGAAGGATCCTCTTCAAAGTTCATACGCAAGTTCAAGTGCATAAACTCAGCAAAGAATCTCCTCAAACAGATTAGTTAACCAAAAGATGAAACAAGATCACTGTCATTTTCAAAGTATTAAATTTTCCAAGTGAAAGTATAGCATCGGTTTTATAAAAAAGGAATATTTTACTTTTCATTTAAAGAGTAGGCCTTAAAAGCTAAAAGTCATTTCAAGTTTGCTCATTTTCCAGAGTGGTATTTGATTATTCATAAGGAGAAGTCAGTTCACAGAATGCATAAACTCAGAGAAAGAGAGCAAAGACTAGTTATAGAACTTCAAGTGGTCTTTGGGACTGATATATGGTGAGGAGGGGGTGAGGATAGGTTGAAAATGGGTGCTAATCACAATAACCAGCTTTCCAGAACACTTACAATAGTCAAGTTCCTTTCAGAGTGATGCACACGTCATGTCTCCCCTTAGTCCTCATGGTAACCCCATGAGGTTACTTCTATTATTATCCTCATCTTGGAAAAGTAGAAGTAGAAAGAAGTTAAAACATATTTCCCCAGGAAGATAAACAGAGACCAGGTTATAAATAACCTTGTATCCCTTGTCAAGTAATTTTTATTTTATCCTGATGATACTTAGAGGATATTTAAACTGAGGAAGAATGTAAGCCATTATATTTATTGGAAATTTTGGGGAAGCGTGTATGTGTCAGAGGGCAGTGCAGTTTCATTTTAAAGATATTGCAGTAATCTAGATGAGCAATGCTGAGGGACTGATCCGAGTCAGATGCAAGTGAGGTTGGACTAGAGGGGCTAGAATCAAAAGATATTTAGGAGGTAGAATTACCAACACTAAGGCTTTAGTCAGATGTGGGTGTTGAAGGGATTAGGGATGATTCCTACTTTCCTGATGGGGATGATGGTGCCACTCACAAAGAGAGGCTAGCAGGGGGGGAGTGGGTTTGGAGGGAAGAGGAGATAGCAGATTCCAATAAAGGAACCTCAGTGGATTTGATTCTTGTTAAAGCGGGAGGTGGGATCATCAGCTAATGTGTGGTGATTTGGGGGTGACAGAGAGGGAAGGAGGTCTGAAACTGTTGCTGTGATGTACGTAATAGGGAAGGAATCAAAGGTGAATGAAGTCATGGCTGCATCCTTAGGACCAAGGGTGACTGGAGTGAATTTGCAGAGAAGCCGAGCACTGGCTCAGGTGCCCATCATTAGTACCACCAGAGGGGAAAAATGAACAGTGAAATTTGTTCCAGGATGGAGAGTGGCAAAAAGGAGCAGCAGGAGGATAAGGGAGGGAGCATTTTACTATTGGTCATGGCACTTTGGCTGAGTCAGAGGCAAATAAAGTCAGACAGAAGAGGCTAGAAGAACTGGCAGAGCATTAGAAGACAATGGAAAGTCCACATAGAAAACAAGACCCAAAGCCCTCACCAAGACCCACAAGGTCCTGCAAGATTTTGTCCCTGACCACCTCTGCAAAAGCCCAAGGCTATTCCTTGACTAGTGTAATAAGTATACTCCTGCTGTATGGTGTTTCCAACCGCTGTTGCCTCTGTTCAGATCACTCTTCCCTAAGATATTTCCAAGGCTCCCTCTGACTTCGTTCAGTTTTCTCTTTCCATGTTGCCTTCTCAGAGTAGCCTTCCTTGACTCCTATCTAAAATAGCACTTATTTCACTATCCATTCCCTTGCTGAACTTTATACAATACCTTTGATTAAGTAACTCTTTTATATGTTTAAAAAACCAATTTCCATGTACAATGAAAAGTCTTGTGGTCTCCCATCCATTCAGTCCCTCTCCCCTAGAAGATAACACATATATTAAATTCTTATATATCTTTCTAGCCTCCCCATGTGCATATAAGGAAATACACATGTGTGTTCTTAGCTTTATTCTTCTTTTCTGTGGAAGAGAGCATGTATTATACACATTGTTGGGTGCCTGGCTCTTCCCATGTTGCATTTCTCCTCTGATTTATGCATAAAGAGAGTTTTCATTTTACTTTTGTCTGGGGGATTTGGAGGTTTTGGATTGTTTGATTTACAATGGCATAATGTTTTTTGTTATATACCATAGTTTGTTTAATTATACCCTCCATCAAAGGACATAGGGTATTTTATAATTTTCTTTATTAATTCAATGAATAACTTTGTTCATAGTGTTGCCTGTGTACAAATATAGCTGAGGCATAAATTCCCTGAAGTGACTAAAAGGCTAATATATGTATAATTTTGATAGGTAATGCCAAATTGCCCTCCATAGGGAATGTACCAATTTATGCTCCCATCAGCCCCATGTGTAAAAGTTCCTGTTTCCCCACAGCCTCGCTAAACAAGAGTCCAGTCAGTGAATTTTTGTCAATCTGAGAAGTAAAAAAATGATATTTCCATGTAGTGTTTTGTTTGCATTTTGCTGATCATGAGTGAGGTATGAGCTTCCTTTCCTATGTCAAGAGCTTTTGTATATTTATATACATTCTTCTTTTCTACAAACTGTTCTTTTCTTTTATGAAAAATACTTTGTCTATGCCATCACTGTATTCTCAGCACCTAGAGCAGTACCTGATCTACAATGGGTACTTTAAATACTTGTTGAATAAAAGAGAAAATGAGATGATCAGGGCGAAATGCTGGGTTAAAGAAGTGAAGAGAAGAAGACATGAAGTGAAAGAAGGGAGGGAAACTCCAAGACCATGGCTGTGGAGATGGAGCAGTTTGAAACGATGATGTGCTCTTAGGTGTTACCATGGCAGCAGGTGTCATAGCTACACAGATTCTTGCATCAGAGAAACGTGATGATGCCAAGAGCTGAGAAGGGTCACCAACATAGATGAGGATAAGATATAAAGTGTCACACTCAGAGCTATTCTGGGCGCAGTGTGAATCTATAAGCCTGCTAAAGAATGCAGGTAAAATGATGTTGTGACTATAATTGAGTGACTTCACCCAAGATGATCTTCTGGGTACCCAGATCTTTTTGCTTTGGGTCTAACAGGGAACCTGTGGCCTCAAGGCCACATGTGGCCCTCCAAATCCCCAGGTGCAGCCCCTAGACTGAATCCAAACTTCACAGAACAAATCCTTTTAATAAAAGGAAAATTTGGATTCAGTCAAAAGGCCGCACTCAAGGATCCAGAAGGCCACATGTGACCTCAAGGCTGCAGGTTCCCCACCCCTGGACCACGCTCCTCATCCTCTCACTCTTTCCTGTTATTTTTATTCTGTCTCTGGCTCGGTTAAGTTGGCTGCTCAGCTCTTCTAGCCTTGGAACTACTCCTTCACCAGTGTCTCTTCTCTTCTCCTTATTGTTGCTCAAATCCAGTCTCTCTCATCAACTCTCTTTTGGACTCAGCGTTCTGGAACCTGTCCCTCTTCTTGCCTTTTGCCAGAGAGTTGGCTGTGGATACAAAAAATAAATTTTCTTCTCTTCCCTGCTCTTGTCTTTTAGCAGCAAATGGAATTATTTATAATTACCAAAGTCCTTTCTTGGCAAATTCCTCTGTCTCGAAAATGTGGAAAGCTGTCATAGAAAATGACTTTCTAAACCAAGATGACTCTTTAACAATTTGAGGGATAGCAATCATTAAAATGAAGGTGTACCTTCAAGTCTTTATGGAGCAACTTATCTGTTTCTGAATCTTTTTTATAGTATCACTGTGTTGTTTAGTAGATATTTCTTTTGTTCACTCTTTATATTATGAAAAACAATCCTATTACAGCAAATTCAATTGAATTGAGCAAGAATTTATTGAGCACCTAGTAATGTTCCCAGCATTGTGCTAGAAGTTGTGGGGAAAAACAGATGAAGGATATGATATACCCTTGCCCTCCAGAAGTGTAGGATTTTAGCAAGAAACAATATGTATGCAAATAATCCAATTAGCCTGGAAACCCACAGAGTGCAAATATGGAAAAGTAGAGAATAAAATAAGTCAACTGGATATAAATTATGTTCCAGACACACTGAAGCATTTGTCTACACTGGAAAAGCCAAACTTGTCCCTTCCTTAGGATTTTTGCCCAAAAAGAACTACTTCTAAACCCACTGGCTGGCTAGCTTCTATCTCTGATCACTCAGGACTCAATAAGGTTTTCCATATTGGCCAATCTAAATGACTTAGTCCTCTCCAGCCCCAATCATACTTTCCTTTTTATTTTCTTTGTAGCATTTCAGTCTCCAAAATTTTCTGATTCATGTATCTGTTCACTTGCTCATTTGTCTACCTTCTCTCACCAAACATAAGCTCCATGAGTTCAGTCAATTTGTCCTATTCCCTTTTATATCCTCAGGGGCTATACCAGTCTGGCCTGGCACATAATGGGGCCTCAATAAGTCCTTGAATTAATGAAACAAATGGAAAAAATGGATGGGGCCAACTCCCATTAAGAAAGAGAAAGAGAAACCAAAGACTGCTGGGGTTTCTGGATATGGCTTCAAGGATGCAGTGGCACATCAGGTAATAAATACTTGAAGATTAGGCGACATTTCAATTGAGAAGAAAAGGATACTGACTGATTATCCAGTTAGCTGGTAGGTGTCTTGCTGGAGAGAAGATTTAGTAGGCTTTTACAATGATTTCTTCTCACCATAGAGATGTGTCAAAACCAACATGATTCACTCCCAAGGGGGACAGCTCCACTTTTCAAAGCACTGTACATTGAAGAGGTCCCTGAATTGGGACAAAAGAAGGGCTTTGGTGTCCACTGATAAACGATAAACACCATCAGGATGCTTGATTTTTGCCAATGACAGAACCTCCTTCAGGGCTCAAGGGTAAATTTAATATTATTAGAAGACATTATTAAAAAAAAAACTTCAAGACTTAAAAACAAAGAGTTTGAGGAAAATTAATTTAGTGTCTTGGGAGATTAGGTGGCAATGAAGTTGAATATATTTCATGGAATTTATTTTCATAGAAACAGTCAAGCTCTGTTGCCCACGAAATAACCTAGAAGCACTGTTGTTCACCTTTCCCCCCTCTAATCCAATCACCAAATCTCATCAAATCAACCTTCTTATAAATCCCTTGAATCTTCTCATTCTCCACTCTTCCCAGTCCTACTTCCTTTGTGCAGTTTCCATAGCTCTTACCTGCCCTGCTGCCAGAGCTCCTAACAGGATTCTCTTTCTCCACTTGGAGTCTTCCAATCTAACCTCCACATTGAAGCAGAATAAATTTTAAGGAGAAAATCTGACACATCACCCCTGTTTAAACCTGTTAAGGCCTTTCTATCATCTTGTGGATAAATTCCAAACTCTAATTCATGATATTCAAGGCCATTAATGATTCATCTCTTTGCTCTGACTCCAGCATCATTTCTCAACATCCTCCCAAAACTTACCCCATGCCTACCACCTGTTCTCTCTCCTATAGACATGTCCAACTGCTTGTTGATGCCTAACTAGCAGCACTATCTCCTCATTCTGAACATCACTTCTCTTACCCTATTGGTTCTGCCCCTTTGTACCCTCAGCATCTCATATAAGTCTGGCTCAGTTCTAATGGATACCCCAAAAATATTTGTTAACTTCCAAAATAGGATACCCATTGCAAAAGGCAGGAAGAAAGAACTCACTAGGTTTGCCAGAAACCTGCGGTATCAGTGAAGAAAGTGCAGGTGGTGCGGGCAGGGTGGGGCTGGATATAAAAAGCCTGAGAGTTCGATGCTGCTAAGGAGCTGAAGACTGAGCCAAGAACAGTTTTAGGTTCTTATTTTCCCAGCAAGGCAGCAGCTGGTGCCTGGCAGAAGGGGAATGGTGTTGCCATGTCACTGAACAGCAACAGTGGAGTGGCCAAGGAGCCAGCAGCCTAAACACTCTTCCCTGGGCCAGAACGGGCTGCAGGGAAAAGGCGGCCACGCAGCAAGCGTCAGCTGGAGGAAGCAGCAGAGGCCATGGTGGCTCCTGGCGGGGGAACTGCTTACCCAGCCGAACCCTGTTAATTAAGACTAATAGGGCGCAAGGTCAGTCTGAAAGGCTAAATATCCAAATTGTAGAATGTAGCTAAACAAACATGTTGCTTATAAAATTTCCCAAGCAATGAACATCAAAAACATCCTTTCTTTGTTTCCCGCCACCTATATCCAGCCAGTCAACAAATCTTGATGATAGCGCCTAATAAATGTCTAAAGATATTCCCTCTCTCAGTCATTTTTTGCCACAGCCTTTGTATTTTGAATCTAGACCTTCCTTATCAGGCTATATTAGGTTTCCGTGTACCTAACATTCCTTCAATCTACTGTCCGTACTCCTGGAATTTATATTTCTGTAGAAGTTGAACAGGGTCACGTCACCTTCCTTTTTAAGAATATTTTTGAGCCTCTAACTGCCTACAGAATAAAGACCAATTGTTTAGCATTCTTAAGAAATTGTACATTGGTTTTCTCATGTAAAATGAGAAAAGACTACTTACCTAACAGAACTCTTTTAGGATTAAAGGGTTTAATATATGTGAAGCTTAAGAATTGTTTATGGGCCAGGCACAGTGGCTCTGATCTGTAATCCCAGCACTTTGAGAGATCACTTGAGGCCAGGAGTTCAAGACGAGCCTGGGCAACAAAGCGAGATCCCCTCTATACAAAAAAAAGTTTTCAAATTAGCTAGAGTGGTGCACACCTGTAATCCTACCTACTCAGAAGGCTGAGGCAGGAGGATGGCTTGAATCCAGAAGTTTGGATAGTTGCAGTGAGCTATGATGATGCTATTGCACAGCAACCTGGGTGACAGAGCAAGACCCTGTCTCAAAAAAAAAAAAAAATTAAAAAATTATGTCTGGCCTGGTATAAGTGTTAGTTACTATTAATAATATTATTTTGAATCATTTAATTGTACACTTAAAATGGAGTGTTGGTTGTACGTAGATACAGTTGGAGCACTATGTATGTACTCTATGGACTACTTTGACAGAGTAGGTTTTTGAATGTAACAAGATAAGTCAACTTGAGTGGTAATATATTTGGGGAAATCAACTCACTACAAATTGTGACTGTAAACATTGTACTGTAAATGCTTTGTAGTTTTCCCCCAATAAAAAAAAAAAGGTTTATAAAAGTCTTAACTTACAGTCAAATTGATCAAAATTAGATGGATTTGTTTATAAGATTTTATTAAAATTAACTATCATTAATACACTAAAAAAAAAAAAAAACCTGGGGTGGATATACTCCCAAGAGTCCCCTATACTATATTATTTAAACTGTCTAGTTTTCAACAATAAATTATGACACATGCAAGGAGAGAGGAAATAAACTAGTCAGTAAAAACTACTCCTAGAGGAACCGCAGACAGTGGACTCATGAGAGAAAGATTTTAAATCAACTATTAAAAATATAGTCAAAGAACAAAAGGAAACAATGTCTAAAGAATTCAAGAAAAGTGTGAGAATGGTGTTTCACCAAATAAGGAATACTAATGAAGAGAGATAGAAATTATTTTTTAAAGAACCAACTAGAAATGTTAGAAAATCAAATCCAGAAATATGTTTTTAAAATGACTAAGTTTCACATATGCAAAGTTGGTTTAATATTTGGAAATCAATCAGTATAACTCATCATTTTAAGAGATTATAGAAGAAAAATCATATTATCAACTCAATAAAAAGAAAAAGGCTTTTGACAAAAAACAACATACATTTGTGATAAAAAATTCTTAAACTCAAATAAAATGTTTTCTAAATTTAATAAAGGACATCTTTAAAATATCCATTGCATATTGTACCTTAATGATAAAATATTAAGCACTTGAACACTTTCTCCCCTAAGAAGGAAACAAGGTAAATGTATGTTCTCACCACTTCTATTCAACATTGTACTAAACAGAGCAATAGATGCCCAAGCCATTACAAAGAAATAGGTTTCTTAGCAACAGCACTGTTTGCATTTGTTTTGACAACCAAAAGGAAAAAAAGGTATTGCCAATATCCCCTGGGGAGCAAAATTTCCTCCAGTTGTAAACCACTACAACAATGCAAGAAAATGGAATGTATTACAGTCTGAAAGGAGGAAGTAAAGCCATCTCCATGTGAGAGATAATTTGTTTACATAAAAAAATCCTCAGGAATTTCCAAAAAATTACTGGTGAATTTAATAGGGTCACTGGATACAAAGTTAATGAAGAAAAATAAATTGCATCTATTCTATATTAGAAGCAAACAATTAGACTTTGAAATTAGAATAACAATTTATTTATACTATGACAAAAAACCAAAATATGTTTTTCTTTTTAGAGACAAGGTCTTGCTCTGTCAGCCAGGCTGGAGTGTGGTGGTGTGAACACAGCTCACTGCAGACTCGACCTTCTAGACTCAAGCGATCCTCCTGCCTCATCCTCCCGAGTAGCTAGGACTATAGGCATGCACCACCATGCCTGGCTAACTTTTCTTTATTTTTTGTAGAGGTGGGGTCTCACTATGTTGCTCAGGCTAGCCTTGAACTCCTGACCTCAAGGGATCCTCCGCCTTGACCTTCCAAAATGCTGGGATTACAAGCGTGAGCCACCACACCCAGCAAAATAATTATTAAAAATAAATCTAGCAAAAGATGTGAAAGTTCTCTATATGGAGTACTGTTAAATTCTGCATGGAGAACATTGCTGGCAGGGATTAAAGACCAAAATAAGAAGAGGAATATACCATGTTCGTTGATTAGAATGGAGCAAGCCGGTCATTCCCACAATATGACAAATTGTGTTTATATAAGAAAATTTATATTAAATGTCCCTGAAGGTGTATTTTGAGGTTTGATGATAGAATACAAGTAAAGTGCTTCATATAGTATTTGGCACACAGAGGAAGCAGCGAATCTTACCTATTACCTCTGTTTAATTACAGCTTTCTCTGCTGTTAAATTCCATCTGTTTCTTCCATCTTTACTGTTCACTGTTAAAACTAATAGAAACTTCTACTTTACTAAATTAGCTGAAGCTCTTCCTGAATCTGAACAGATAGGCTCTTCTCACCTTCTGCACTAACTTGGAACATAGACTGCTAGAGCTGGCCATAGAAAGCAGCTGATTAATTCCCATGACTGAGTAAATGAGTTATTCTGGCTTTTTTTACAGGTAGGGATGAACATCATAATAAAAACCAAATATGATCCTCCTTGTCACATTCCTTGGCTACTGACCTCCTTCAAAGAAAAATAAAATGAACTCAAAATGTGGTTCTCATGAACCAGAGGCATCATAAATTTTAAGAAAAAAAAAATTTAAAACCACTTCTACATTGTAATAGTATAACATAAAAAAATGCTGTTCTATGCATAAGTAAAATCAAACACTGAAGAAAATGTACATAAATAATATACCCACAAAAATGAACCCATAGCTCATGAATACGTTTTTATACCTAGATTTCTCTGAATAGAGACCCAAGTTAGGCAAGACATTTTCCCCCACCTCACATGGAACACACCGTTTGTGGGGTCTGACCTTATAATAATTAATTTCACTTCCTAAGGATTGCCCACGTGTGCTGATGAGGTAAAGATATGAACTGAGGTTTAATATGGAAGAGTGAAGAGAAATGATACTGTAGTAACGAAATAAGTTAAAACTTGGAAAATGATCAAGAATTCAGTCTTGCTCAGCCTTTTTGTTGGGACCCTCTTTTGACCTGCTCAAGAAAACCAGGAAGGAACAAGCTGTGACGAGTAATTTCTTTTGGAACTAAGTAATGGAGCCATTATGCAATGATAAATCAAGAAAAGAGTCTTTTCCAGTAATATGATTAGTAATTCCAGGGTCAGAGACAGTGGCAGGAAGAAGCTCTGATGACGTAAGCTTATAACCTTCACGGCCTAATCACGTCTGCTAGTAAAGTAGCACAAATGGTACCATTTTTATTATCCTACAACCAACCTGCTGGGTCCAAAGGCGGACAAACAAACCCTGGGCGATCACGTTCGGCCACAAAGTTCCTTATTTGGTTTGGTAGCAACTGAATAACAACATCTCTGGTGAGCTGCTAATGAAATCCTCTTCTCTTAGCACCTAATCAAAATTCACAGCCAGAAGCAACGTGGAATGAGGATCCCAGCTAAAACATTAATTATTCTGGTGATAAAACTGTCTCAACAGTGGGCTTCAATCAGACACATTATTTGTGACCAGAAATGCTGAAAGCATCATGTTCACCCTTTGATGTTTGAACATTTCAAATTAGGAAGGAAGGCGGGCAAATAAGCTATCCATTCCCCAGTAGGTGCTAGTGGGTAGCATGAAAATCAGAGAGAAAAATGTGAATTTATAGCTCTTTTTCCTTCAAATTCTGAGAAAAATGACACAGGTTCCAAAAGTCATGAGCATAGGAACTAAGCCAAATTAAAAAGATTGATGGTTTCAGCCCATTCAGTTAACCATAAGTAGACTGCATTTGTTCTATTGCTACAGAATTTATCTGTCAGAATACCAGTATATGTTAAAATTAAAACAAACTTGTACCTCCTCTTTCATTGTAACATTGTCTCTGAATGTAGAGGCAAGGCCATGAACATAAAGTATCACAGGCACCATCATCATCAGAAAGAAAACAGCTCAACACTCTTAGTATTTGCAGAGCTCTGGGCATGGTGATACGGAGAGAGAGCCAATATAATTTACCTACCATATGCCCAATTTTCTGCTTGTTTTCTTATGGCAACTATACATGGCCTTCAACTGTCATCTTATGAACAACCATATTAATTCTATCATTATTGTTATTATCATTTTTATTTTACTGAGCAGAGGAGTTGGAGACAAGCAGAGACTATGAGGTGACCAAGATCACACAGCTATTTACTGGTGGAACTGGGATTTGCAAATTTACTGGCTCTCAACCACACTGTTAACTGTTTAGTGCACTACTCCTAAAACAGTTACTCTTTACTTATTCCTGAGGCTTCTTTTTGCTCTCCAGGGAACTGGAAGATGTATGTAACTACCTTTTCCTGTGGTATGAATTGCATGGTAGTCTGTAATTAAATTTTACGGGAAAAAAATTGAACTGGAAATCAGAAAATAAAAACCTTAATTCTGATTTAGGTAAAATTATTCATAATTAGCTTATGTAACCTTGAATCAGTCTTTTCATTTTTCCTTGGTTATAAAATGAAGAGGTTATTCTAGGTGATTTATAAAGGTCCTATCAGGAGGAATTTCTATCAGTCTTTGCCATTCTTAGCATGTGAGTAATGAGCACTCAATCTGTTATGGATACTTTATTTTTTTGTCTAAAGCCAAGGCAAAGTTAACCAATTTTCTTCTTGAACTTTTCTTTACCTGTATTTGGGGACTACCCTTATGATGTACTTCTGAAGATATAAATTTTTAATTCCAGGGAACATCCTAATGGAAAAACACATGTTGCCATTTGCTGGGAATTAGTTTTAGCATGTTTGTAGTAAAAGGCCAGTATACAAACCTTTCCCTCCATAAGCCTTGGAGAAAATCATTAGTATTCATTAACCATAGGCAAGTGGCCTTTCCAATATGAATTTTCAAAAGCAACTTAGGATATAAAGTTCTGATATTCAAGCATGCCCCCATTTAGTAGATATCTCTAAATTGTCTTCTTTGTTTTTTTAGACAACTTTATTGAAGTATAATTTACATACCTTGCAATTACTCCATTTTAAGTGTACAATTAAATGATTATTAGTAAATTTACCAAGTTGTACAGCTATTCACATAAATCAGTTTTAGAAGATTTCCTTCCCCCTATTGAGACCCCTAATTCCCATCCCCAACTACATTTCAAGCATGCCCCTTCCCTCCACAATGCTCACCACATCCCTCAGATGTGGGTCTACTCCCCAACTCCTGAATCCCTTTTCTTTGTATTAAAACCACAAAATGTACTTTCTTGTTTCAAATAGCACCATGTTTTGGGCTGCTTTATAGTTAGTTTATAAGCTTCTGGAGCTTTGGGACCAGATCTTTTTCATTTTTTTTATAAATGAAATAATAAATGTGAAAGTGCCTGGTACATAGTAAGAGTCAAGCAAATATTATACTTAAAAACCTTAGAACAGGTTGGGTATAAATAAAACAAAACACTGATATATACTTTGGGCTCAACTGAAAATGATATAAAGTCCCAAAGAGGTGGCTCCTGGATCAAAGGATATAGATAGCTATAAGACAAACTATCTTTCAAGTACAGAGATTAAATACATATCTGAACAGATCTGATACATTTTGCAGAGTACCCCATGCTACAGTACATGAAACAAGTCATTGTTAAATTATTTACAAATGATAAGCCATTAGAAAACCAATGTGATATAAGAAAATATTATTCCAGTGTAAAACAAAATTTTTCAAAGTGGCTATAATGAAAGGCCTAGCAATGGCCATTTCATAAAATGAATTCTAGCTAACAGCATAGCAGCCCATAAAACGAAATTACATTCTCTCTGTATATGTCAGCACTGATGATATCAAATCAATAACTCTGCAGCTGTCAAGCTGAGGCTGAATTTGTGGGGAGGAAAAAAAGATGTTACATAGTCCATCTATATGATTTCATATAGAAACATTCATTTTTTAAATCAAAATATCCTTTCAGAAAAGTTAAAGAGAAGCAATTATACTTTTAGGTGATTTATACTTTTAGTGATTTGAAGTATTTCTAATAGATCTTGAAACAGGCTGAATGAAGGATTAAAATATTCACATTTATATCTTAACAATATTTTAACAGATTTGTTTACTTTGTTGTATTTACATATTAAGTAAAGGCAAAAATGGGGGCAAGGAGAATTTCCATTAAGTATATAGCCATTCTAGTTAATTAGAATGATCAATTATGATATTGCTTAAAATTTGAGAGCAATAAATTTTTAGAAATCTATGATCTCTTACTAGAACCAAATATTTTTTATGTGCAAATAACAATAATGCCATCTGTTACTTGTTTAGAGTTATATAGTTTACAGTGCTTTTATATAATTATAATTATAGTGATTATTTGGTGCTTATTAAGCAACACATATAACGTATACATTATTATTCTGTGAGCGTATTAGATAATCAAGATTTTAAAACTTTATGAATCTTGCTCAAATTAAAATAATAGGAAGTGAAATCATAATTTATATCTATCTCATGCCCCATAACCTCAATTGTATATTCCGTAAGTATTATTCCATTAATCTTCATGAGAATCATTTACTGCCATGCAAACACATGTCCTAGCTCTTGGTCACTGTACATGTTGACTGTATTCCATTGACCCTAATATCTCACTCATCCTGGAAGGACCAACTAGTCGCCTTTTTTTGTTAAGCAAATGACATGTGATGTCTTGAAATAAATAGCTTCTAACTATTTTCCTTTGCCATTATATTTTAATTTTTCTTGAGGAGCTCTCTTTCAGAAATATATTTTGTCCTGAATTTGAATTATTTTTGCTTATATCCCACCTCATAGAAAACATAGGAAATAATATATTTCTGACTCAAATGTCATGTTATTTGCTAATAATAGTATCTCACACTCTGCTTATTTGAAAATTACTCGGCCACATGCCAGACATCCAAACAAAACAAGATATGAAAATACTATTCTTGAATGTCTCTTGAACATTCTCCATAACTCTTCCCCTATTACTACTTCAATTATACCAAATTTGTCACCTATTTTCTATTGCTGAAACATTGCAAGAAGAGACTGCCTGGAGTCTCATTTTACCCTCCAATATATTGTTCCAATTGATGCCAAACTTACCAATAGAAATTATCCCCATCTGGCCACAAATGTTTAATAGCTCTCTACCATTCTCAGAAAATTCCAAGATCTCTAATATGATGTGTGAAGCCCTCATAATCTGGTTTCTGTGTTGTTTATCACCACCTGTCCCTCTTCTCCCTATTCCTTTCTCTCTCCAGTCTCCTCATTGAATATAATAAGCTTGTCTGTGGCTTTGTAAAATAGTCATTTTCCACAAAGGTCAAGGGACTAGGTATGCCAAGCAGAATAAACCTCATGAGTAAAAGATAATGATTTGAAGTGGCATGGTGTGTACAAATAACTACTACGGTACAGTGGTATAGGGTGGTAAAATTTTGAGAGTTGCTCTTGTATTGAGCATTCTCTGATCTTATTTGGGTAAAATTAATTATTCCTTTGTATCATTAAATGTATATATGGTGTTGTATTTATTTGTTTAGCTACTAAAAATGTTGTATCACCAGGTTTGGATTTCTTTGTCTTTGTGAAACTAGAACCAAGCAGTGTTTGACTTGTAGGCACTTACATGTTTGTCAAAAAATTTAACTTTTAAGAAATGATTTAAGAATTGATAAACTAATTTCAGGATTTCAGATCACTGAAATTTTTATAAAACACTTTATAAAAATTTAAACATCACAAGGTTGTACATCCTTCTTTTTAGCAATAGTGATATGTCTATAAAAGTTTACACTAGACTTGGTGATCCCAGTGGTTATAGCAGTAAGAATTTCAATATATGTTAACTTTTTAAAAAAGCAATTAAATCTATTCAGAGGCATCTATTGGTGAGTCATCCTGAGAAGGAAACAGAGAAGGAACCAGACACATTGGACAGTCTATAATGAAGGTGGCTCATAACCCTGGTGCAAAGACACTGGAGGCAGAAGAGTGTGTGTTTTACTTATTAGAACAGGGTAGGACTATATGTTTTTCTTATTGGAACATTTTAATACTAAATGGTCATTTTTTTCCTAGAATTCCTCTGATTTTAGCTTTTTGCATTTGCATGAAGCTTGAGCCTTGATTAGTAGTCAATTTAAAAATAAGACATTAAAAGACAAAAAGATGGTTAGCAACAATTATGAAAAAATCAAGTGCTGGGCATAGGAGTGCCTCATGGGAAAGTCCTCTCAGACAGTGGTCAGCATAATGAGGGGTCAAGCATAATTAGGCAGATAACCAATTTCAAGAAATAGAAGTTGAGAATATACAGAAAGTTAGAACCTTATATTAATAATTATGATGTAATCAGAGAACATTTTGTGAAACAGGTTGTAATACTGAAATTTTGTACTTACAACATTGATCAGAAAAGCAGAAGTTATAGATGTAAAACAGAATAAGGTAGAATCACATGTACTTATAGGATATTTACCCAAATTATTTTATTAAGTGAAAATATGCATTTATGGAATAATAATCATATCTAATCATAATTTTTGTATAGTAATAATAGCTTAGCTTTCTTGGATCCCACCAAATTATGCCAAATTTCTTAAATTATTCACCTTGTGGTATGGCACACTTTTTTCTCCAATTATCAGATTTTATTTATCATTATGAAAATCATTACTAGATTAACAATCATCTTTCTTTCCACACTGGACATTCCATGTAGGGAGGAGAAATGTCTATTTTTTTAGTGTTTTGTATCAATTGTGTAGCACACTGCCTGGAAAACAAAATATTAAGAGTTCAATATTTGCAAAAAAACAAATTATATATGTAAAAAAACCTAAATGAATATGTACCAAGTTGCCTGACAAAATGATATCAATATGGTAATTTTACCAGAAACTCATTTCTATAATATGCATTTCATTATTATGAAATTTCAATGTGCATGAATTTATGCTTTATATAAATAGTAAATTATTTTTTAATCAAAAATATTAATAATTGTCCTAACCCATATATTGTTAATCTATGATGAAAAAAGAAAAACTGTGACTGGATTTTCATTTTGTTCAAACACAGAACCCTTATAAAAAATATTGTAACAATTTGAAATAATAATAATGTCATAGGGGAATGATATTGGCTTATTTTAGAATTTTAATCTAACAAATTTATAGAATGTTCACTTTTGAATAGTAAAGTTAAAGTAAAACCAAGAGGTGAGCTGATGCTTTATTGATGGGTTTTATTTATGCAAATGAAAATTTAAAGCTTCCAGATCAAGAAGGGAGCTTATCTATGATCAAGTGGGATTTATCCCTGGAATGTAAGGATGGTTCAATATACATAAATCAATAAATATAATGTACCACATTGACAGAATAAAGGAAAAAAAATGATTATTTCAATAGATGCAGAAAAAGCATTTGACAAAATTCAATATCCTTCCATGATAAAAAAAAAAAAAAAAAACTCTCAACAGATTTGGTATAAAAGGAATGTACCTCAACACAATAAAAGCCTTAAATGGCAAGTCCACAGTTAACATCATTCTCTGAGATGAAAAATTGAAAACTTTTCTTCTAAAATCAGGAACAAGACAAAGATGCCCATTCTCACTACTTCTTCTCAACATAATACTAGCTGTCTTAAAGCAATTACGCAACAGAAAAAAATAAAAGGCATCTTAATAAGAAAGGAAGAAGTGAAATATTCTGTTTGCTGACAACATGAACTTATATATAGAAAACGCTAAAGATTCCACCAAAAAACTGTTAGAACTGATACACAAATTCAGTAAAATTTCAGCATATAAAAAAATCAAAAAATACAAAAGTCAATAGTATTTTTACACTTTAAAAATGAGCTATGTGAAAAGGAAATTAAGAAAACAATCTAACAATAACACCACCACCACCAACAAAAATAAAATACTTAATAACAAAAAAACAGTCCAATTTAAAAATGGGCAAAATGAACAGACATTTCTTAAAAGAAGACATGCAAATGGCCAACATGTTCAAGAAAAAAATGCTTAACATCGCTAATCATTAGAGAAATGCAAATTAAAATCATAAGGATCTATCACCTTATATCCATTAGAATGGCTACTATCAAAAAGATGAAAAATAAAAAGTGTTGGAAAGGATGTGGGGAAAAGGGAATCCTGGTGCACTGTTGGTGGGAATGTAAATTAATACAGGCCTTAGTACAGTATGAAGACTCCTCAAAAAACTAAAAATGTAAACTACAATATGATTTGGCGATCCTACTTCTGGGTAAATACACAAAAAAATTGAAATCAAAATGTCAAAGAGATACACTCTCTGACATTCCGTTATGAACACTGCCATGTTCATTGCAGTGTTATGCACAATAGGCAAGATATGGAATCAGCCAAAGTGTCCATTAATGGATGAATGGATAAAGAAAATGTGGTACACATGTTGATATGGTATTCAGTCTTAAAAAGGAAGGAAATTTTTCATTTACAACAACTGGATGAAACTAGAGGACATTATGCAAAGTGAAATAAGTCAGGCAGAGAAAGACAAATATCACATGATCCCACTTACATGTCTAAAATCTATAAAAGCCAAACTCATAGAAGTAAAAAGTAGAATTCTGTAAAAAGTAGAACTAGAGCCTGGGAGTTAGAAGAGGAAACAGAGAGATGTGGTTCAAAGTTTATAAAGTTTCAGTCAAACAGGAGTAATAAGTTCTGTGATCTATTGCACAACATGGTGACTATAGTTAATAACGTGTTGTATATTACAAGATTGCTAAGAATAAATTTCATATCTAGCAAAAACTAAGTAAGTGAGGTGATGGTTATGTTAATTAAATTGATCTAATCATTCTACTTTTATATATATATACAAATGTATATCTCAAATCATCACATTGTATCTCATAAACATATATAATTATGATTTATTGATTAAAGCTACTAACTATAAAAAAATAAGTAAGCTTATTAATAAATTATAAAAACTTCTTTGGTTTTGTCAAATACTTTTTTTTATGCTATCTCTTCATCTAATTCCACAAAGAATAGTTATATTTGTAATTCAGTTTATTTAAAAAAATTTTGCTTTAAAAATTTATAATAAACTAAGTAATACCTATATAATAGTAAACAGATCAGCAAATTTCTGCTCCATCTTCTTTCAGCACCAGTTCTATTCCTTGGAAGATTTTAACTGATTAAAATCTATTTCTTTTGCTAGTTACTTCAGTATTACTAAAATAATATTTTTATATTGTAATATCAAAATTTTCAAATTATTTATACTTCCAATTTTGATACTTGGGAATATAACATTGTCCATTTTCAACCCAATTATCAAATACAGGTTTTCAATCTCTTTCTAGAGTGTTTGTTATGAAAAAGGCTTTTGTAAGCACTATGTACATGTCAATAAAATATAACACCCCATAATTTGGGCACTATTATCCCATTGAAATGACTGAACTAAAGAGAGGTATGACCTGTCAAGTGCCAATAGCCAGCAAGTTGTGGCACCCGGGATATATGATTACTAGAGATCTATCTTCATACCATCATTTCTCAATTCATAATATCTTTTAACTTCTTTCTTTGTAAGATGAGGATTTTTATTCATTCTACAAATATTTGTCTCCAAATTTAATACTTGCCTATCATTTCTGTGAAATATAATAGCCAAAGCTCTTACTATTGGCTACTTTTATTCTAGTAGAAGAAGAAAGATAATAAGCATTAATTAAGATCCAAGACTTACTAGGACAATGTTAATAGAGAGTAATGGAGTGGCTGCTTTAACAAAGCTTCTCCAAGAACAAAACATTTTATCAGAGACCTGGGTAGGAAGAGAATCGAAACTCTTTTAGACAGAGAGATGAGCTAATGTTTAATTTGAAGAGCAAAAGCCAGCTGGTGTGTTTATGAACAGAAAGAAGCCAGAGTGACAGGGAAAGAAGAGAGATACAACAAAATAAGATCCAAGAGTTAGTTAGATGCCGGGTCATGCTGTCCTTTGTATGCCAAGTGTAGCAGACAGCATCAAATGCCATATTCCCTTCATACTCACAGTCCCCATAGAAGTACAGTGTCCTACACCTGAGATTCTTCTTTGCTCAGAAATTTCTGTCTCTGGAGAGCTAAGCAGTCTGGAAGTGCCTGAGTGCAGCCTTTGGCCAATGAATGATGGAAGTCAGAATACATTTATTACAATTTTCTTGCACTGTGATGGAACAATCTGAGTATGTCCCATATTAGCTTTCAGAAGTCTCAGGATCTGTTTCTGGGAAAATTCCAACTAAGAAGGGTTAAATCTAAAAATCTGAGCTCTGGGAACTTCAGACCAGTCTTCCGTGGCAGGCTGAGGGCTCATCTTCAGTGGGGAACTACTGCGTAGGCACCGAGGGCCACTGCACGCCTTCAGACCAGTCTGCAACCTCCTGTTGAGGAGTAGTAAACTCAGGTGCTGTAGCAGCCCACTCACCCTGAAATTCTTCCTTGGTCACAGGTTTCTCAGCAGCAACCTGCTCTTTCTTCTCAATCTCTTTAGAATCTTTGTAACAGCAGAGATCAAGCATGACCCCCCCCAAGGTGTTCACAGGAGATGGTGCCAATTTCCCAGGCCAGCATCCACCACATCAGACGCATTGCGTGAACACCCTCGTTGTTGCATGGGATGGCGATGCACACACAATGCCGAGGAAAATTTATGTTACACAGACCAGTGGTAGGCAGGATAACGTAAGATGTCTCTGTGGTCAGCCCTGGGGGCAGTAACCACCAGCAGATGCAACTGCCAGAATTCTACCTGGATCTGGTTCGTGAAGTTTCCAGAAGTGAAGCAACCAGCGATAGGAGTGACTCCAGAGGCAGGAGCAAACTTTATTAATTAAAGTTCACTGTTTATACTGAGGATCATTCCTTGTGTTCTGCATTTTTATGGATTTTGATAAATATTTAATTTTATATATTGACAGTTTTTTGTGGGTTGGAAGATTGATCGTTCTTTTTATTGTTGCATAATATTATATTGAATGGATGTACCACAGTTTATTTATATATTCACTTATTAAAGGACATCTGAGTTGCTTGCAGTTTTTGGTGATTATGAATAAAGCTGCTATAAATATCAGTGTGCAGGGTTTTGTGTAGACATAAGCTTTTAAGTTAATTAGATAAATACCTTAGAGTACAATTGCTGCATTGTATGGTGAGGCTATGTTTAGTTTTCTGGGAAACTGCCAAATGGTCTTTCAACATAGCGGCATCACTTTGCACTCCCCCACAAATGAGTAAGAGTTCCCGCTTCTCTATATCTTCGCCATCAGTTGGTTATTTGTCAGTTTTACGAATTTTAGCCATTCTAATAGATGTATAATGGTATCGCATTATTATTTTAATATGCGATTCCCTAATGACTTATGACATTGAGTGTCCCTTTATATGCTTCATATTTATGTATCATTTTGGAGAGGTGTCTGTTCAGATCTCTTGCCAACTTTTTAATTGTTATATGTTGGAGCTGAAACTAAAGTATAAACGCATTTTTTTTTTACTAATTTTTGTAGAAGACTTGTTATTCTCTTAATATTTGACAGTGAAGTGACTAGGTTTTTCTGTTTTTTGTTTTCACTCATTCTGCTATATACACTCAATTCATATCCTTCATAAGAAACTGTAGTTTATTATTTTTATTTAGAAAATGCTTTCCAGCACTACTCCATTTTCTCTGCTCTGCTGAAAATCGTATTAGTTGAGTGTTGGCACTTTTGGGTTGTTTGTGTCTTTCATCAAATCTCTCATACTTTCTATCTTTTTGTTCTACTTTCAAAGGAATTTTCTTGACCTAGTTTTTTTAGCATTTCCTTATTCCCTCAGTATCACTTTCCAGAGGATTTTGTTGTTATTTTGTGGATGTAATATTGTCCTGAATATTTTAAGATATAACATTCAGATTGTTTTCTTCTAAATATACATTATCTTTGTTTACTTCAGAATTATTTTTCTCTTTCTTCATCTTGGTCTGTTTTCACATTGTTGCAGGTTTTTCTGAAATTCTTGATGACCTTGCTTTTCTGTTTTGAAGAAATGAGATAGTAAAAAGCTGATTTCTTTGTATTTGGTGAAAATTGTCTTAATATGTGAGTGGAAATGATCAACTGGAGACTTACTTTTACATTAATCAGAAAGTCAGTAATTAATTCAAAGACACCCTCAATGTCAGGGTGTGAATACCTTTAACTGAGACGTTCTTCACTTTTGGAACTAGTTCAGGAAGGGAATTTTCATAATTAGAATTTCAGTTGTTTTCTGTTTTCAATCCTCTCCACTGTATTTGGAATTTACAACTTTTGAGCTTTTCCAAAGTCCAAAAGTAACATTTCTTAAACTGCAACTCTCTCCATCCTGCTCATTCCCCTTAAATACTTTGTTTTATATATATATTTATATTTAGATTCGTATCTACATGTATATCCACTGTCCACCTATCTAATGATAACAACTAGAAATCTCAAAATTAAATGAATAATTTGAAAAAAGAAATAGCCTAATAAATCTCTTATTTGTTTCTAAAAATTCTTAAGAGTAATAAGCAGAAAGGAAATCAAACTAGTTGCAAGGGAAAAAAGAAACAGAAGTTAGTATTACATAAGAGTTTATTCCGTCTGAGCAAACTTTCCTCCTCTCATCTTGGATATTCAAGGCAAGACTGTTCCATGAATTACTGAGAAGGCACAAAAGCATATCAGAAAAGATTTACTATTGTAGCTACAGAAGTAAAGAAAAATGATGTCTCCACTACTTAAGGAGGGAGATTCAGTGCTTTGTCAAAAAGCTGCAATCCTTTCTGGGGAGTAGGAAGTGTTTGTAAGTTGAAAAGAAAACATCTAAGTGTGGGAGAAGAATCCAGCTGGAGACACAATGGACTTATTGAAGACATTTCCATGTCATAATTTTGCTTTGCTGGCCATGGTTCTACAAATATTGTGATAACCTTACTTCCCACTCCACATGTACAACCAGCACCATGAATGTTCTTACCATTACTCCGTTACAGCACATAGGGACATTCCACTTGAGCCATCAGTGGGCAAAGGGAGGATGCCACTTAGGTTTCTGATAAAGCAAAGATCTAATGTAAGTTAAGAAAACTATTGTCCCTGCTATCTGGAACTTTTTAAGTAAAGGTTTCCCCATGGCTTATTGAGGACAAACAAATGTTTATCTGAAAAAGTCTTCTATCTGTTAGCCAGAGAAGTCTAAACTGTTATCACTTCCAGTGTTCATAGACCTATTCTCCTGATCTTGACCATTGTCCCATCTCAATCCATTTCTCCTCTTTATCAATATTCTTGTCTTGCATTTCAGTTTTTCCGTACCTGAATGTCGGCTTTTCAAAATAACTGTTAATTTATATACTTAATTTCACTGAGGAGGTATCAGTTTACAGTACTGCCAACATATGGGGCACTTTGTCAGGGTTTTTCAGGAATCACACGTCCTTCACAAAAGGGTTGTATTGCTAATGATAACAAACAAGACATTGTTACACATCCGCAGTAAAAATATATGGCTGCTCTGAAAATATTTTCTAAGCACCTGGGAGTTGGGTTGGGTGTATTTCTCATCTGCAACTTCAAAATCATATCACAAAGTAATTAATACTTACATATAAGGCTGGCCTTGATTAAAATAGCTTCAAGTTGAACATTGCTGATACATGTCTCCCTTTTTAATGACATCTACCCTCCTTCTACTACGTTTAAAACAGCAACAAAGACAACAATAACATTGAAAAGGGACAATAGAACTAATGACCATTAATAGAAGCAGTAGAGGCCAATAAAAATTGTTAATACTAAGAGTCATGCTTTGGATGACATTGTGGACAACCCATGTGAACTCTGTAAAATGTTACACTTAAGAAACAGTGAATTATAATTGATACGTTAGCTTTGAATTTCAACCCCTGATTGAGACTACTGACACCAGGAACGCAGGTGAAAACGAATTTGGGAACAGATGTAAATTCAGAGTAGTTAGAAATAGCATGTTTATTGGGGCCATTTATTTACTGGGGCTGCATGCATTTCTGGTGTTGGAAATCGAGAGAGCTGGAGGCACAGACCCAGGTGGAGCTGCAGGAACTGTGGGCCCAACTGCTGCCTTGCTCCTATAAAATGCACTAGCGGATCAGTAATATCATGTGTGAGCCACAGTGGCCGAGGCACCTTGCACAGACCCTCAAAATATAATGAATGCTGGTTTACTTCTGTTTGTATGTTACATATCTCACATTAGTATTTCTTGTGGACAACTCTAACCAAGAGTCATATGAGAAAGGCAATTCGGAGACAAAGTAGTTGCAACTTAGCTAAGCTGAAACAGTATAAATCACCATAATTGGAAATGATGAAAGTTTGCAGAATTGCACAAGGTATGGATTCTCTCCTATTTGTACAGTTGCTGTACTGAGCAGTCGCTGAGTAATTAAAATCTCACCATCAGAGGTGTCATTATCAGAACCCTGTTGGTGCTCTCAGATGTGAAGTCAAGCATGGCATTTTATTGCATGGCATCCTGTGAATTCCTGTACCTTAGCAGCAGCTAGTGATTCTTTTGATGGCATAGCAATAAAATTATACATTTTATAGCTATAAAATGAATAATACACCTATATCTATAAAAGCTAATAAGCCCTCCTTCTTTCTCCCTAGTCCTTCTCTATTGCATTTGTGTGTGCTCACATGAGCAGGCACACACACACACACACACACACACAACACATAGCCTGAGGTAACACCATAAATTACCTCAGCATTAAAGAGAAAAATTGTTCTGGTTGAGTGTATTTAAGAAAAGTACTGTGAATGTGCACAGAGATGACACATGTGCAAGTAAAATGAAAGGAATTTGGTTTTGATCTAATGGTTTCATCGATTTTTCCTGAGCAGGATTGTAATTACCTGCACAGGAGCTTAAAATAATATGGGCAGTAAGTTTCAGGAGTTATCTTATTAAATGAATATGTTATTTGTATTCTATATGGAAATTAGCTTGTGTGTTTTGACTTCATGCATGAGGCTGGACCCCCCCTGGGTCCCGTGGGGACCAGGCACAGCTGATTTCTTCATCTGCAAGGCAGAAGCCTGACAGCCACAGATGTGAGCTGCTCCAGCTTTAGGTGTGAAAGCTGCTTTGTAAAGCCAGAATTCAGGCAATTAAGCAAGTTCCCCTCCTGGTAAGCTGGTAGTTAGCCAGGGCACCGGCAACGCTGCCCCTACCGCTCCAGGCAGAGGGCTTGGTGAGATGGAACACCTGAAGCCGCTTGCTGAAAGAGAACAAAGACTCAAAAACTGAAATGTTAAGGACCTCTGTTTTAAAATTGTTTTAGCCTTTAACTCTGCATTCTACAGATTGATTAAAATAAAATATAAGGAACCCAAGATAGCATCATCAGTAATCATGTGTAACTCCTTAGAGTTACCAAGCACATTTATTATGCATTGCATTTGGTATGTTATATATTAATCATCTATTATTAACATATCACATCTTAACTTTTACAGAAATAACCAAGTAAAGTATATATGACTATTGTTATTTGGAGATTAGAAAACTGAGGCTCAGAGCAAATCAGTGCCGTACTGTAGATTATACAGACCGTAAGTGGCCAGGCCAGGCCTGAAACCCAAACTCCCCTAGTTCAATCTGGGCTCAAGTTTAAATACTTTATAAGCAGACAGGACACACATGAGTTAGTAAAATAAATAGCCAATTTTACTGGCCTCTCCAGCACAGTTTTCTTGGATTTTGCCATGGTGTTAGTGTATCGCCTATAAAATTAATTCTACCTTGTCTCTATCCATTAGTTTCAGAGTTCCTAATAATTGTGTATTTGCATCTAGCACTTCGCCAAACTTTTGAAGTAGAAGTTAAAATTGTGAATAGTCATTAGAATACAAATACAGTTTGTGTTCCAGCTGAGGAGAAAGCAAAGGGAAAATGAAACTTAAACAGCCACATTATCAGATGCTATTACTAGATGCTTAGACATTACTAAACTATTACTAGATGCTTAGACATTTTGTCATCAAATCATTCCAACAATGACAGATAGGTAGTATATTATTCCCCTAGAAAGAGGAGACCAAAGTCAAAAAATTTCCCCCAGGACAAGGAGAAAATAAGTTGTCCAAATGGAATTTGAACATCATGCTGCTATCTAATTTTCAAGATGAAGGGAGAAGGACAAAAGAGCACGCCAAGTGTGTATTCTTTGTCATGCACTCCATTCACTGCTTTTCAAGCATCATGGTTTTTCTCTTTATAACAATCCTATAAAGTTAGTAACTATTCAACTCTTGTTTTTTAGATTCCGTATTTGAGAGAGCTCATGCCGTATTTTTCTTTCTGTACCTGTTTTATTTCACTTCCCATAATGTCCTTCATCTCATCCATGTTATGGCAAATGGCAGGATTTCCTTCTTTTTAAAGCTGAATAATACTCCGTTGTGTATATATACCACAGCTTCTTTATTCGTTGAACTCTTGACGACACTTAGGTTGTTTCTGTATCTTGGCTATTGCGAATTATGCTGCAATAAACAGGGGAGTACAGACATCTTTATGAGGTGGTAATTTTACTTCCTTTGGAAACATGCCCAGAAGAGGGTTTGCTGGATTATATTCTGTTATTAATTTCTTGAGAAACCTTCATACTGTTTTCCATAATCACAAATCTACATTCTCGCCAACAGTGTACAAAGGTTCCCTTTTCTACACAACCTCACCAACATCTGTTATCATTTGACTTTTCTATTAAACTCATTTTGCAAATGAGGAAAAGGATGCAAGTTAATTTAAGTTGCCTAAAATCCTAAAGCTTGTGATTGGCAGAGAAGGAAATTGAATGTCTGACTTCAATGCTTGTGCCTCTTCCACAAACAGGTCCCCCAGATTTCTGAGTGTATACGTGAAAATCTAAACACACAAGAAATAAATAACTTTTTTCAGACAACAGAGTAAAAACAATTCATAGAGTAGAAAAAGATTGCTGAGCCCTTTGATACCTGCTACTAAAGTAGGATATGGTTTTGTAAGTTTTTTTCATTAAGCTTCAAAGAAGATTACACTTCAAGAGTTTTCATATATTTTTGCCAATATTCTTGTAAATATAAGCTTACATAAAATACTTATCAGAAAAAAATTATTTGCAGCCAACAGGAAATGTAGCTAGGTATAGTGTATTGAGAATTGCATGCTGAGTTACTCTAAATAGAAGGGAAAACAAAAACCTCAAGAAGAATAAAATTAAATATATATATATCACTAAAAATACAAGTAAGTGGAACAATAATTGGTTTACTTAAAAATGTCTTTCATTCAAAACAATGTCTACACTCAGTCAAATCAATTATTTATACCTAGGATTATGAAAATTAATGTTTAACAGTTTACTACTTCAATTGCTCCATAAGGACTAAAAGTTGGATAAATAATACTAATTTAATACATTATACCATTGATGATAACAAAATCTAATTAATGTAAACTCCACCATATGAAAACTCTGTTGCTTTAATTTTAATTATCTGTAAACACAAATTATGTATATGGAGATACTTCCTGCTTCATAAGTTGGAGCTTAATTCCCTACATAGACAACCCTCCCCTTACTCCATCCTTGAGAATGGGCTAGGTTATAAAGTCCCCGTTTTTAAAGAACAGAATAGGGGAAAAGAAGAGGAGTAACTGCATAGTGGAGACTCCCTATGACAAATCGCCCTAACCAAAGGATGAACCAACTAAATGAATCAGTGATGCCTTGTGACTATCATGTGCTCCCTGATAGGAGGTAAAGAGCACTTCATGTCTATGGTGTTCTTTACCAAAACCCAGAGCGCAGGAAAAACATCAGACAAACCCAGACTGGTAGGCATTGTGGAGGATACTTGGTCAGTACTCCTTAAGACTGTCAAGGTCATGAAAACTGAGGGGAGACTGAGAAACTGTCACTGGCCAGAGGAGACCAAGCAGTGGTGACAACAAAATGCAATGAAGCACCCAGGAATGGATCCCCAAACAGAAAGAGGACATTGTAGAAAAACTGATAAAATCAAAATAAAGTCCTAAGTTTAGTAAATAGTAATGCACCAATTTTAGATTCTTAGTTTGGGGAAGTGTAATATAGTATCCTATGTAACACATATAGTTGAAGCACCATGTTTATTCCTCCCCAATTAAATCATTCTTCATTTTCTAGTAGTAAATATTAAAATTCAGTATATTTATTGTTTCCATGCATATCTTTATTCCCTCAATGAAAGTGTAAGTATCTGGTCAAATAGTTTTGTATTACATGTTTTTAATGTCATATAAATGGTAAAAATATTTCTACAATTTTATTTGCACAGTGTACAGTATTAAAAATTCATATGTATTTATATACAAAGCTCTTGTTCATTTATTTATTTTACTGCTTGTAGTATTCCAGTATAATAATGTGTTTTATTTTTCCATGAAACAAAACGTTTGTTAATGGATATTTAAGGTGTCTCTAATTTTCCAATATTTATAAATAATGATTTCTATGTACATTCTTGTACAAGTTTCTTTAGGTATGAGTGATTCTGTACAACAAGGATTAGCATTTTTTTTCTTAAGGGACCAGATACTAATATTTTAGGTTTTTCTGGCTATGAGGTAACATCAAAGATATTATGTAGGTAGTTGAATAATGATTTAAAATCCAGCCATTTAAAAATATAAAAATTATTCTTGGCTCACAGACCATAAACAAACAGGCAACTGGTCAGATTTGGTCTGAGAACCATAGTTTATGTACTCTGACTCTAGAATACATAATGGGCATAGAACTACTTAATTACAGGTTACGTACATATTCAGTTTTACATGATACTGTTCCAAATCTCCAACAGCACTTATCAATTTCTTTGATCTTTGCAAAGACCCATCTTTTGGTTTTGTTGATTTTCTCTTTTGTTTTGTTGTTTTCAATTCATTGATTTATGCTTTAATTTTTATTATTTTTTTTCAGCTTATTTTAGGTTTGGATTTCTCTTCTTTCTCTAGTTTTCTAAGTTGGAAGCTTAGGCTGTTCATTTTAGGTATTTATAGTTTTCTAATATATGCATTTAATGATACACATTTCCCTCTAATTTCTTTAGGGTACAAAAATGGCTTCTTTGACCCTTAAACTAAGTTATACTCTCCTGCTAGTAATAACAGCTTCCAGCATCATCTCAGACTCTAGCTCCAGCCTTGCTGATGCTGCAGGAGCAGTAAAGAGGTAGATCCCCACCTTCACAGGATGGGGATGGGGCCATCCTAACAGTCTGCTGAAGTGTGTTCTTCCTATCTATTCTCTTCAGAGGAATCGTCCCTTAATGTTTTTCTTCCTTTTTTTTTCTCCCCAACTGCAGGGGTGCCAAGGGGCATTTAAGTAGAAAAAAAACCCAAAGGCTATCATGAAAGTCAAAGCCTGCAAGTGAAATTGTAGATTTAAAGGGAGAAAGAAACACGCTACATGATGTGAGACTCAAGTCGCTATTATGTTTTAGCCATTTGATGAGCAGCATCTGGTATGTGACCTCTAAGAAGTCCAGAGAGGATCGGGTCTCAGGGGTTGAGTGCAGATAGCTCTACCCCTACAAGGCATAGGCTATGGAGAACCTGGGATTTCTGGAGGAGCTTGGGGATTGAGAGAGTTCGTAAACATTGCTGTAGTATTTGTGTTCAACCAAAATTAGACAGATTCAGACTTGATCAGACCAAATTCAAGCTGTTCATGGTGTCAGCTGGGGAAGGCACAGTATTTAGTCACTGTCCTTAGAGCACAGTCTGTGCTAGTGGACATCAGAGAGAAACTTGGAGGTAAAGGAAGGAAATTTTCTGGGAACATCTTACCTCCACCTCTGCCAGGAGCAAAAAGGCTCCGTTAGGGAGAGAGGAGATGGAGAATGAGACTATTTTATCCCCTTGAGATAAAGATGCTGTCTCCCATCTTCATGACCTCAGGAGTTCTGTATGAATCTAAGAAAATGCCCTCTCCCTGGTGTTCAGCCCTTGTAAGGCAGTGAATAGGATACGGCAGGAGCTCAATTAAATATACAATCAAAGGAAATGATATATTATAATAGAACGGAAAGCTACAATGATCCTTTCATGTTGGATGGTGTGTACATCATATAACAGAAAATCATCAAAAAGTGTGTGTACTCTTTTTGAAAATTCAAAAATACTTTGTTTTTGTCTTTCAGAAGTTATAAATCTAGGACTGTGTCTCTCTCTTTGCTTTTTCTGATTAAAAGATTAGAGCCAAAATCAGGGCTCACTCCTTGTGATATACTAGTCCATAGGGCTGTAATTGTGTGTACAAAGCTTATCCCTAGTTTTATTATTCTTTCATTTATACTTTCCCATTTAGGTAGTTCTCAAGTTTTCTAACCATATAAACCAGAAATTTTCTTTTGGAAAAAAATTTTTTTAGAAAACAATAAGTTGACATTAATTTGAGTCCTTAAAAACAAAATCTCAAATCATTCCTCTCAATTTAATTTCTAGAACTCGATGTTTGTATGAAGCATATCCCTCATAAGTTAATTAAATCAAAGATAGTTGCGTATGCTTTTATAGATAATTTGAAAGAATCAGTTTTTTTGAAAAAGTAGAGGGAGGTTAAAAATTTATTAAAAATACTCAATTGTAAGTGTTCAGTATTATAAAAATGAAACTAAATGTTAAATAAATATAAACTTAAAGGATAAATGTTTTTAAAGCTGTTGTAATGTCTACAATTACATACTTGTGGTTTAAGTTAAAATTTTTCTGAAAATATTATATTTGAATTCTGAAAATACTGTCTGCTAAATAGGATGGACAGGAGTGAACATGTCACACCCTCTCTTAGATAATAGATGTTGTCTGGGATGATGGTTACTGCACACATAGTGACTTAAAAATATCTACATTTTTTGAAATGTGAAGAGTGGAAAATGTATGTCTGACTTACTAGATTATTTTTATAGTCCATGATTATAAATAAGTGCATGTATCTGAATTAGTAATCTTACTATGTATAAAAAATATTTGGAATGGGTTCAAAATGTTGTTTATTGATTTCCTATTGAAAAAAATAGTGAAAACTTTATATCCATACATTTGGGAACATGTCTTTGATTCTATATATCACATGTTTTTATATCCTACTTTAATTTGATTGTGGAGTCCAATAAAACCATATCATAATGAATATTAAAATTTAACTCTTTACAGACAGTATAACAGTATTCACTGTCAGAGTGGATATTCCAGTTCAATGTGATATTACAAGTTACTGAAATATTTAACATTCAAATGCATTGGTTTTGAACAGTAATTTATGTTAAGTTTATGTAAATGGTGCCATGTTGCACTAAGACAAAACCAAGACATTTAGTTCAAAGGCCACATACTTCTCTCCAATAAATAGGCCATTATTTGGAATCATGCTGGTGAGGTGGAGATGGGGCCACGCTTAAAGGATAAACATCTCGTTCCTATGTAGTTTTAAGCAGTTTTTATTTTTAAATAATGTAAAATATTTATTAATACATTTTATTCATTTTGCATTTGTTTCTACACATCACAAATTTCATAATAAAAATGTAATAAAATTTTGCAGTCGCTGTTATAGATGGGTCATGCTTGAGTTCCTGTTTTTCTCCCTCCCTTCTTTTCTCCTTCCCTTCTCCTCCTGCTTTCCTACTTTTCTTACCTTTCTTTCTTTTTAACGTCCTTGTTCTCTTTGCTGCTATTGTTACTAGAGCCTTATCTCCAATGACTCAACAGTTAAGTCTCTTTCTCCTTATTTCATTCTTTGCAGCAACGGTACCAAGCCGGTGAAAATGAAATGTTACTGTTGACAGTGTTTAATATTATTTGTTCCTATCACTGTTAACACTTCTATTATTATCGAAACGTTTGGATCAGCACTGTCAGTTCCAAAGGACCTGCTGACATACCAAAGGAAACTGATAAACAGTTCTGCTGTGTTTTCTCTGTATTCCTCATAGTCCCTGTTTGAAAATTCTTTCTTGTTTCTCAGGATATTTATTTTGAAAAAAAAAAAAAAAAACTTGGTTTGTTAAGAGCTCATCAATTCCTGCTTCTTATTTTTCACTTGAAGTTTTAATCCTCTGTTTCTAACCTCACAATTGGTTGCTGTGGAAGTGATTAAGATGTCACAAATATAGGATTATTGTAATTCTGGGCAGAGAATAAGCCTGAGATGATTTTCTAAAGAACAAAGATGTCATTTTCATGTAAATATATCAACTGTTTCAAAGTGAGGAAAGGGAATGAAACATAAATATGAGATCTAATAGTACTGACTATAAAAGAAATGGTTAAAGATTAGAATTTCACATGAAAAATTAATAGGTCTGAAAAAATTTATGTATAAAGTTTATAGTTTTTTGAGTTCTGCAGTTCTTTGAATGTATGTGTAGTCTATAAGCTTAAAGCATGTGTGGGTTGGGATAACCTCTTAAATGCAAACACCTAATGGAATGCAATGTGTGACCTTGAACAAAGAAAGCCAATTTCTCATTTGATTTGTGGAAACTGGTGTCATTTTATAATTGCACTTTCTATCCTGTGTTAATTTGAAAGAATGGTGTGTCAAGACATCACAATTATTGTGAAGTTGTATATCCTACATTAATCACCTATTAATTGCAGACTCTATATTGATTGCTTTTTCTAAGTAATTTAAATCTGGGAAATTATTGAGTAAATTGTCTATATCTTCTGAGACTTACCTCTTCCTCTTACACTGAGTACAGGAAGGTATTTGCCAGCATAAGACACAGAGTAGGCTTTTACTTAATACTTGACAAGTTACAACAGAGGACAGACTATTTTACTTCTGAAGAAAATACTGCCTTGACAAACTTTTGAATGGTCAGAGTTAAAGAAAATCTTTCTTCCCCCACTCCCAGACCATTGTATAACTCCACTGATGAGCATACAGCTCCATCTGGGGGCAAGGCCAGAAGGGGACATCTTCTGATAGTCTCTTGGTCTCTTAGTCACAAAGCTGTCATCTTTGTGCATCAGTCAGGTGGCTTCCTGTGTCAACAGCGCTGAGCTACTCATGGAAGAAACTTCAGTAGCTTGTGACTAGAAGTATCTCCAACTACTGCATTTCAGGGCCTTTCTTAAGATCATTGATGATGTCATCATGGTCAGTTCCAGCAGACATTCTTTAGGAGCCCTAGAACCTTAGATGTCATAATCAGCTAATCCTTTCCTGCTTCTCTACTGTTTCCAGGACATCTCTCTCTTCTGGTTGTCTTTCCTTGCAAGTTTAACTTAAATATCTTTTGTCAGGTGTCTCTCAGATGCCCTGTATTTAGCCTTTTTCTCTCTTTATTCTTCACTCTGATTTATAAAACGATGTATATACTTACATCTTGAAATACCTGCTCTCCTCTGATGACTACTGAATCAGCACATGATTCCTTTTCTCTTGAGATTCACCCTCTAAATGTTATTGCATCCTATTGAGTTTTGCTTGGGCATCTTGCAAGCCACTCACAAGCAATATGCCCCAAATTCTTCATCTTCTCCTGCTAAACAATATCTACCTATTTTTTTCTACCTCAGAGCATAAATGTCATCTTCCTTTTCCTTTGTGCCTTAATATTAGTTACCTCGGTCAATCAATAAATTCTGCCAATGCCGGTCCCTCAAAAAGTCTCAAATCCATCCTTTATTTGTTTATCCTCATTGCAATAACCATAATCATCATCTTCTTCTTCTTCTTCTTCTTCTTCTTCTTCTTCTTCTTCTTCTTCTTCTCCTCCTCCTCCTCCTCCTCCTCTTCCTCCTCCTCTTCCTCCTCCTCTTCCTCCTCCTCCTTCTTCTTCCCTTCTCCTTCTCCTCCTCCTCCTTCTCTCTCTTTTTTTTTTTTATTTAAAACATGGGCGTCTCACTCTGTTTCCCAGCCCGGAGTGCAATGGTGACATCATATTTCACAGCAACCTCAAACTCCTGGGCTCAAGCAATCCTCCTACCTCAGCCTCCTGAGTAGCTGGGATTATAGGCATGTACCACCATGTTTCATAGTGATATTCTTGTGTTTGCCTATCTAGAACACTGCAACAGCTTTCTAATAACCACTTGCTAACATTTAATCCATCCTTGCAACTGCAGGTTACTGTTCCAAATGTACCAGCCAATTATGTCATCTTTGTGTTTCAAATCTTTAAATTCTTCTCCCAATCCATCATGGTCAGTCTAGTTGCGTGCTTAATGTTACAGAGGCAGACAGCCTGGCTTTAAATGCTGGCTTCTCCACTTAGAAGTTGGTGAATTTGGCCCATTTATTTAACCTCTTTGTTGCTCATCTTTCTTATCAATGAAATGATGCTAATATTGGACTTATTTCATAAGCTGACTGCAAGAAGTGAATTAACTTCTATAAATCTGTAGCACAATAACTGTCAGCACATGGTAAGTACTTAATAAATATTAATTGTAGTCTTCTCAATTATCATCACAATCATCAGTATCATCATCATAATCATCATAGGAACTAGGGTCTAAACAAGTCACCTAATATAGGTTCAAACTTAATTGCCAATATGAATGAATTAAGGGGCGGAGCCTTTGGAGGTAATTAAATCATGACGGTGGAGCCCTAATGAATGGAATTAGAAACCTTGTAAAACCTTATAAAAGAGGTTGAAGAGAAGGCCCTTTTGCTCTTTTGCTTTCTGCTGTGTGAGGACTCAACAAGGGTGCCTCATCTTGGAAGCAGGGAGCAGCCCTGACTGGACCTCCATCTTTTAGCACCTTGATTTTGGACTCCCCAGCTCCAGAACTGTGAGAAAATAAATTTATGTTCTTTATATATTTCCCAGTCTCAGGTATTTTGTTATAGCAGCACGGATGCACTGAGACAATAGGAAAAAAGACAATAGCGTGGCATTCAAGACCCTCCATATGTATCCTACTTGACCTTCCAGCTTTATACTCTGATATCGTTCCATTAATAAACCATCCCAAAGCTTGCTAACTCCCTCTTGCCTGTGAAGATATTTTCTGTTCAATTGGCATATATACTCTCCCTGCTACTCTCCTTATGGTACATTTCCTTTATATTCCTGTAAAAACTACAGTTTATCTTCTGAGCTATCATTCAAATTCATCTCTGTGCAACTTTCCTCTATACACATAAGCAGCCAGGCACTCTCTTTGGTGTTTTCACACTACCACATGCATATTTTTAATATTGCCTTTAACATATCACTTTCTTATTACTTTATTTCTTCCTAGAAGACTATGAAGATGTTGCAGAACAGGAACTGAGCTTTATTCATATCTCCAGTGCTTTGTGTAATGTCTGAAATAGCACAGCTACTTAAAATTATTTTTAAATAAATGATATATACTCACTAGTTTTGCCTTTTGAATTGACTGTTTGAAATAAGGATATTTTTACTTGAGCAGAGAAGCCAGGTGGGCTTTAGAGGGAGTCTTGATTTAATATATACTTTCCAAAATTCCCTCTTTATCCTGTTCTAGTCGTGCTCTACTGATCCCTTTCTTTATGACACACATTTGTTCAGTTATCAAATGTAGATTCTATCTCAAAAATGCTTTTGGAATCTAGCCATTTTTCTCTATCCAAACTCATCAGTTCTTGCCTCACTGCTGGTAGTATGTTCCTAAAAAGAAACCTGAAATCTGACACTGTCCCTCCCCTGCTTAAAGATTATTTAGCACAGGTGAACATATGTACTCCCTGGTTTTAAATGCAAAGCTATTTACAATCCATCTCTCCAGAAACTTTCAGTCTTATTTTCATCCATTACCCTAAAGTACACTCAACTCTGTATCTCACACCACGGGGCAGGGAAAGTCTTTCACTCTTTTTCATCTTTTCTTTTTAAAAAATATAATCCTGCTGAATGTAATAGTGCTGATTATTCCTTCCTTTAATCATTCTCTTTCCCTTGACTTCCCAGGCTCAAGGTTCCTCTGCTGGCTCTCTGACTATGTGTTTGGATCTCTTTCGTGGAGTCTCATTCTTAACTTCTCTCATCTTACATGTACATCCCATTTTAATTCATCTACATACATGGTTCTTTACAGATGATTAGTAAAAACATTTCAAAACCTCATATACTGCCACAAACTTTTAAATTACCTATTGAGACTCTTTACTTACATAAATCAAAGTACTCAAAGTTTGTTATGATTAAATCTGAACTCAATATTTTTTTCACCCAGGCTTGCGCATTTTCTTGTACATCCTATTTTGGAGATTGAGCTCATTATTCATTCTTCCTCTCAAGAGACAATGTGGAATCCAACCTGTATTTTTATCACTCTCAATCCTGCTAATTCTACTTTAGGATACTGGTTCTTATTTTCCTTTCTCTTGCCTGTCTTTTCACCTGAGATTTGGCTCTGATCTTTTTTTTCCTGGATGACATCTATGGTGCCTTAACTCACTTAGCTGTCTCCAATCTTCTTTTGCTTCATTCATTCCACAATCAAAAGGACAATTCTCTTTTAAAAGTCACTCTATCACTCCCCTTCCAAAAATTCTTCTGCACTGTAATCTTTTGCTTTTATCCTCCTCCTAAGTCATTTTTCTCACATTTATGGGAAAAAAATATTTTTCCATGCACCTTCCTGTGTTGTCCATCTATCTATATCTTCTCTGTGACAATTGCTTCTTTTATTAATGTGTTGCTCTCACCTATAGGTGCTGCCCACTCCATGCCTTAGTTCTACTTTCCTCTGGTTTACCTTCAGTGACAAGCTCCATGCAGTTGCAGGATATCTTCCCGCAGCTCATAGTCTACAAGATAATAGATTCAAGCCCAGTGTCTTCTTGGTAACATCTATTAACATTTTAAGAGTCACTATGCATGAATTAATTTTGTTTCCATGTCTATCCCTGAATTAGTGTACTGGGCTGCTGGAGTGACAGGCCTGGATAATGTGCTCCTTGCTGAAGTGTCACTGTTGATGGGAGGATTCAGTGCTGTGGTTGGCCTGGCCTGAGGCACTATATCCACCTGTGGAGTTGAAGGTGGAGCACTGCTTGGACCATGGATTGATAGGGAGAAGGGGTGGTCTCCACTGGAACATTGGGGTGCTATTGTAAAAGAAAGTAGAAATATTTAAACATGACTAGACTGATCAGACACATGTTTGTGGCATCTTCCCTGACCTCTGACTCCTAATTTGGTTTAAGTGATCCAAATTCATGTGTCTATAGCAATGTCTGCTCAAATATATAACCTATTGTTATTAGACCATAAACTCCTAATGGTAAAGATCTGTGCACCATCAGCTTTGTGTCTCCAGCACATGTCCTAGTGCCTGTCATAAATTTGGCACTCAAAAAATGCTTGTTTTACTTATGGGATTAAATAATAAATGAATACCGTATTCTAGATCCTGGGTTAAACTTCAAAGTAGAAGACTTCTCTAACAACTTCAGAGTTGGTTTTTTCATCCTTTACACAGACTTTTAATGGGATTTGTCTATTTGAATATGTGTCACTGAACGGTGTCTTATTAATCTTTGGGCAAATATCCATTGCCCGATAATGTTTAGTGAACAAATGAACGAAAGTGTGAATGAGTGAATAAGTGAATGATGAATGGAGAGTGATTTACTTTCTCAGTTCTCCTGTGCCTCATTAAACCCTGTGGAGTCCGACAGGAAAGATTAAGCAAAAATTCCATCATTGAGCAATTGAGAAACTAGAGGCCCTGGGAAGCCAAATTTCATTTGCTGTGGAACTTTCTTTGTGACCTTGAGGATGACAGAATGGAATTTAGGTCTCTGACTCTCACGTGCAGAGTTTCTTTTGATGAGTTGCATTGTCTGAATTCATATTCAAGTATTTCAGTTTTCACCCATAGAAAATATTGGCTATTTTATGTACAAGGAAACATAGCCGATTTCTATATAGGACATAACAATGCTTAATAAAATTATTTTTAACTTCATAATATGGATCTTCACTTTAAAAATAGAAAGGTAAATTTATTTGTAAGAGTCTAGGTGGAACACATCTAATTTTTAATTATTAGGTTTTAAGTTATATAAAAACTACTTTCTACATGTTGTATTCTAGAAGAAACTAAGCTGTGTACAGAATTTCTCTTTTTCTTTACAGAAATAGAACACATAGAAAGAAATATGTAAACATTTGTTTCTAGTGAAATGTCAGCACCAAAACCATCCCTTTTCCCCACATTTGCACATGGTGAAAAATCATGACTGTTTCTAGCAGTTCACTGATATGATTCCTGACACTTAATGTATTTAATATTCTTTAATTCAAAAGACCAGGAAGCAAATACATTGACTTGCACATAATATATACTCAATAGCCACCCTTGCTTTTTTTTTTTTTTAACCACATTTTAAGCCACTTTTCTTTAGCCTCATTTTTTAACTTCTTCTAGTATTCACTAGTTTGTGACCATGGGCAAGACCTCCCTTAAATGGAGGAAATAGTTTATTCCACACATATCGAGTATCTACTCTGTGCAATTCAGTGTAATGGAAATCAGTAGTTAGCAATTAATGAGGCATATATATCTACATATTGATCAATTGATAAATAGATTTGTCTCTACCCAAAGAACTTACAGCTCATCCCCAAAGAACTTACAGCCCATTAAGAAAGGCCATCGTTAACTATGTTATTTGATAAGTTTAATAAATTTTAAAGAGAAGGGTGAAGATTTATGAGGGTATTTAACAGGAATGAACAATCTAGTCTGTTGTCAGGCTTCCCTGAGATGTTGGTGAAGACTGACTATGTTCTCATTTCTTCTGGACAAGATTCACAAATATAACATTACCTTACATTACCTTACATTACCTTACAGCCTTTCTACTAAGGCTGCAAATGTGGGACCTCTAGTTCTCTAAGTGCCTGGATTTGACTACAAAGGACCATTTTTATTTCACTTTTAATTTGCACTTAAGAGGGTTTTTTGTGTGATTCTTCAATGTACAATCTGCTACGGCAATTTATATTTAGACTTTTATTTAGGTACTCCTATTGCTTATCTAGGCAGAGAGTTAAATGATACTTCACAATCAGTAGTGCACATTACCTAATTTGTGCTAATTTACAATTCAATTCCCTGGGAAAAATATAATTTTACTGCTGTTGCGCATACAAAGAAACATCTGTTGCCTCCCACCTTTCTTCTAGAGGAGCCGTACATTATAAATCTGCATATTTTACCTATATCTTGAATCCTAGAGGCCTTTGACATAACCTACCTTCACCACATTATTGGTGGTTTTGAAATATTTCTCTGGAGTATTAAGGATTTAATTCTTGTGCTATTTTTCAGGCTCTAAAATTAATTTTTCTGGGTTGTTTGTACCCTTCATCCAGTTTCCCACAATTTTTATATCTTACATAACTATGGTGAAATATCAACACCAAGAAATTAGTATTGGCATACTAGATATGTATACAATCATGCATCACTTAAGGATGGGAATATATTCTGAGAAATGTGTCACTAGGCATTTTCATCAGGGTGCCAACATCATAAAGTATATTTATATAAACCTATATGGTATAGCCTACTATACACTATAGCTAGATGGTGTTCTCTTTTGCTCCTAGGCTGCAAAACCATGCAGCATGTGACTATGGCTATACTGAATAATGTAGGCAATTGTAACACAGTGGTATTGGTATATCTAAACATATTAAAACATAGAAAAGGTAATGCTTTTGTGCTATGCTGTTATGATGGCTATGATGTCACTAGGCCGTAGGAATTTTTCAGCTCATAATCTTATGAGACTACTGTCATCTTTGTGGTCCATTATTGACTGAGACATCATTATGCAGTGTATGATTGTATTTGTGTGCTAGGTCATTTTATAATATGTGTGTATTTGTGTAACCACTACCCCAATCAAAATACAAAACTATTTTATCATCACAAGCATCTCTGACATGCTACCCCTTTTAGTTATAGTTTATAGTTTTCACCCTTTTCTCTACCATACCTGCACTGTGGCAACCACTAATCTGTTTGTCATCTCTGTAATTTTGTCATTTAAAGGATATTATATAAATGGAATCATACATCATCTGAGATTGCTTTTTTTCACTCGGCATAATGCCCTTGAAATCTGTTATGGTCTGAATATTGGTGTCCCCTCAAAATTCGTATGTTGAAATCCAAACCAGAAACGTGATTATGTTAGGAGGCCTTTGGGAGGTGATTAGATCGTAAGGATGAAGCCTTTATGATTGGGATTAGTGTCCTTGCAAAAAAGACTGCAGAGACCTAGCTAGAGTGAGAAGATGCCATCTATGAACCAGGAAACAGGCCCTCACCAGACACTAAATCTGCCAGCACCTTATTCTTATACTTCCCTGACTCCAGAACTGTGAGAAATAAACATTTGCTGTTTATAACTTACCCAATTGATGGTATTTTGTTATAGCAGACTGAATAGACTAAAAAAAAAACCAGATACATGCAAATTGTTGCAAATATCAATAGTTTGTTCCTTTTTATTGCTAACCAGTATTCCATATGGACTATATATTTACCATAGTTTGTTTAACCATCTACCAATTGAGGGACATTTTGGTTGTTTTTAGTTTTAGGGGATTAAAAATAGATCTGCTATGAACAACCATGCACAGGTGTTTGTGTGAACATAAATTTTCATTTTACTGGGATAAATTCAAAGGAAAGCAATTGCTGGCTCAGGTGGTAAATAAGGTGTACTTTTAAAAAGAGAAACTGCAAAACTATTTTAAAGAGATTGTATTATTTTACATTCCACCCAGCAATGCATGAGAGATCCAATTTCTCTGTATCATCACCTGCATTTGCTATTGTTAGTACTTTTTATTTTAGCTGTTTTAATAGGTGTGTAGTGATGTATCATTGTGGTTTTAATTTGTATTTCTCTAATAGCTAGTGATGCTGAGTGTATACATTCATGCACTAACTGTATATTCTTTTTGGTGAAATGTCTCTTCATATCTTACCTGTTTTACATTTTCATTGTTTTTTACTGTTGCGTTTTCAGAGTTCTTTGTGTATTCTAGATACTGTTCATTTGCTGGATATGTATTTGCAAACATTTTTCCCAGCCTGTAGACTTTATTTTCATCTTCAAATAGGGTCTTTTACTGAAAAATATTTTTGGTTTTGTTAAAGTCCAATATTTTTTTTTTTCTACTATGGGTCATGCATTTGGTTTCATGTTTTAAGAACTCTTCTCAAAGCCTCGGGTCCCACACATTTTTATTTTCTTCTAAAAGTTTTATAGTTTTATGTTCACATTTAAGCCTATGATCCTTTTTGAATTAATTTTTGTAAAAAGTGTGAGGTTTAGTTTGCCTACGGATATCCAGTTGCTCCACACCATTTCTTGAAAACACTATACTTCATCCATTGAGTTGATTTTGCACTTTGGTCAAAAATTAATTGGCTGTACTTACGGAGCCGTTTTTGTATTCTCTATTCTGTTCCGTTATTCTATGTGTTTATCCTTCTGTTAATACCATGCAACACTGGTTACTGTGACCATATAGTAAATCTTGAGTTTAGTATCCTGCTTTGCTATTTTACAAAAATATTTAAACTATTTCCATAAACATTTTAGAATAATCTTGTCCATCTATACAAAAAAAAGTTTGTTGTAATTTTTGTAGGAATTGCCTTAAATCAATGTATCATTGTGATAAAAATAAACATCTTACTATGCTGAATCTTCTTATCTATAAACACAGTATAACTCTTCCTTTATTTAGATCTTCTTTAATACATTTCATCAATATTTTTCAGTTTTTAGCATTAAAGTCCTATACAGATATTGTTATATTTACACAAAAGTATTTCATTTTTCTTCCTTTTTTCTGAAATGAGCTCTCTGTTACCCAGGCTTGAATGCGTTGGCCAGATCGTAGCTCACTGCACCCTTGAACTCCTGAGCTCAGGTGATCTTCCTATCTCAGCCTCCTAAGTAGTTGGAACTACAGGCACATGCCACCTTTCCCGGCTATTTTTTTTTCTTTCATTTTTTAGAGATGGGGGTCTTGCTATGTTGCCCTGGCTGGTCTCCAACTCATGGCCTCAAGCTATTCTCCTGCATTGGACTCCCAAGTAGCAGAGATTATAGGTGTGAGCCATCGTGACTGGCCCAAGTATTCATTTTTCAGCCATTGTACAAGGTATTGCACTTTTAATTTTGTTCTTTCCACATCCTCATTGCTAGTATACACAAATATAATTAATTAATTTTTGGATGTTGCTCTTATATACTGTGGCATGCTACACTCACTTAGTTCTAAGAGTTTCTTTGTAGATTTCTTTGGATATTTTATATAGCTAATCATGTCATCTGCAAATAGGGACAGTTTCTTTCTTCTAATCTGTTTGGTTTTATTTTCATATTTTGCCTTATTGCACTGGCTAGAAATTTCATTATTATACTAAATAGCATTCTTGCCTTGTTCGCAATCTTTGAAAAAAAAAAACACAAGAAGTCTTTATTCATCAAGTATGATGATGCCTGAGGTTTTCTATAGAAGTTCTTTATCAAGTTGTGGAAGTTTTCTCTATATTTTGATTTACTGAGAGTTTTTATTGTGATTGGGTTTTGAATATTTTAAGATGCTTTATCTGTGACAATTGATATGATCATTGGATTTTTCTTGTTTAGACTTTCAATGTGATGAATTACATAGATTGAAATTTTAGTGGGAACCAACTTTGCTTCCCTGGAATAAATCTCACTTTATCATGCTTCATAATTTTTTTATATATTGCTGAATTTGACTGGCTAATATTTTGTTAAGGATATTTAAATCTACATTCATGTCAGGTATTGGTCTATAGTTTTCTTTTCTTTTGTATCTTTCTGGTTTTGATATCAGAATAATATTGACCTTACAAAATAATTCAAAAATGTTCCCTCTTCCATTTTCTGTAGGAGATTGAGTACAATTGGTGTTAATTATTCTTTAAGTATTTGATACAATTCTCCAATAAAAATATCTAGCTCTGGAGATTTCTTTTTAGAAGATTTTCAACTTATGGATTTAATTTTCTTAATTTTTATAGGCCTCTTTAAATAACCTATTATATATTAAGTTGTGGTAAGTTATGATTTTTGGGGTACTGGTTGATTTCGTCAAAGTTGTCAAATTTGTATGCTCTCATTTGAATATTAGTCCCTTTCAAAATTCATGCTGAGATTCAGTTGCCATGGTAACAGGATTAAGAGGCCGAACCATTAAGAGGTGATTTGGCCACGAGGACTCCACCCTCTTTGGTGGGATTGGTATTAGTATAAAAGGGCAAGTTGTGCCTCCTCTTGCTCTCTCTGGCTCTCTTGCCTTTCGCCATATGATGATGCAGAGAGAAGGCCTTGATGAGATGTTGGCACCTTGATCTTAGAATTCCCAGACTCCAGAACTGTGAACCAGCAAATTTCTGTTCATTATAAATTACCTGCTCTGTGGTATTCTGTTATTGCCACACAAAGCAGAGTAAGACGCTGTGTGTAGCATTGTTTATTGCTTATATACATTTTTTTACTTTTCTTTTGCTGTCTGTAGATACAGTCCCCATTTCCTTCCTGATAATGTTAGTTTGTGTCTTCTGTCTTTTTTTGTCAGTCTTGCTAGAGGTTGATCAATTCTATGAATCTTTTCAAAGAGATAGCTTTTTGTTTTATTGATTTTCTCTATTGTTTTTCCCTTTGCAATTCAATGATTTCTACTCTCATCTTTATTACTTTCTTCCTTCTGCTTGCTTTGGGTTTATATTGCTCATCATTTCCTAGGTTGTTGAGGCAGGAGCCTATATTATTGATTCAAAACATTTCCTCTTTGCTAATACAAACATTTAGTACCATAAATTACTCTTTTCACCTGCATTAGCCACATCCAATACATTATGATATGCTGTGTTTTCATTTTCATTCAGTTCAATATATTTTCTTATTTCACTCATGATCTTCCTTTTTTAACTCTTGGCTTATTTAGGGGTGAATTATTTAGTTACAAACGTTTAGAGATTTTCCCATTGTCTTTTTTGTTATTGATTTCCAGTTTGATTACATGGTTGTCACAGAATATACTCTGAATGATTCATTTACTTAAAATGTGTCAAGGTTTTTCTTTTGGCCCAGGGTATGGTTTGTCTTGTATATATGACATAGGCACTTGGAAAAAAATACGTTTTCTTCTGTTGTTGGGTAGAGTGTTCTATGAATGTGTATTGGGTTCTGTTGGTTTATGGTGTTGTGTTGTTATTCCACATTTGCTGGTTTTCTGTCTAATTGTTTTAGCAACTGCTGAGAGAGAGGTGTTAAAGTCTCTAGTTATAACCATGGATTTATTTCTTCTTTAAGCTCTATCAGTTTTTGCCTCACATATGTCTCACTTCTGTTGTTTGGTGCATACACACTTAAGATTTTCATGTCATCTTGTCATGTTCAGTGTCTCTCACTCTGTCCCTGGCAATTTTTTTACTCTGAAGTCTACTTTTATTTTATTATTAATATGGCCACTGCTCTCTTCTTATTCTTTTAAGTAATTTTTTGTTATTATAAATTTAGGGGGTACAAGTGCAGTTTTGTTACATGGATATATTGTGAAGTGGTGAAGTTTGAGCTTTTAGTGTACCCATCACCTGAATAGTGTGTGTTGTATCCAATAGGTAAGTTTTCATCTCTCACCCTCCTCCCACACTCCTTCCTTTGGGAGTCTCCCATGTCTATTATTCCACTCTGTATGTCCATGCATACTCATTGTTTAGCTCCCACTTATAAGTGAAAACATGCAGTACTTGACTTTTTTTTTCTGAGTATTTCACTTAGAATAATGGCCTCTAGTTCCACTGATGTGACTATAAAAGACATGGTTTCATTCTTTTTATGCCTGAATAGTATTCCATGGTATGTATGTATGTGTGTGTATACATACACACATACATGTGTGTGTATATATATATACATACATACATATACACACATACATATACACACATATATTACATTTTCATTATCCAGACATCCATAGATGAACACTTAGGTCAATTCCATGACTTAGCTACTGTGAATAGAGCGCCAATAAACATATGAGTACAGGTGTCTTTTTTTATATAACGATTTCTTTCCCTTCAGGTGGATACCCAGTAGTGGGATTGCTGGATCAAGTGGTAGTACTATTTTTAGTTCTTTAAGAAATCTCCATACTATTTTCCATAGAGGTTGTATTAATTTACATTCTCACCAATGGTTTATAAGTGTTCCCTTTTCTCTGCATCCTCACCTACATCTGTTGTTCTCTTTTTCCCTTTTCAGTAATAGCCATTGTGACTAGTTGATGATTAGTGACGTTGAACATTTATTCATGTTTATTGGCCACTTGTGTGTCTTCCTTTGAAAAATATCTGTTCATGTGTTTTGCCCATTTTTTTCATGGGGTTATTTGTTTTTTTCTTGTTTGAATTTCTCATAGATTTTTGATATAAGTCCTTTTTTAGATGCATAGTTTGCAAATATTTTCTCACATTCCTTAGCTTGTCCTTTTAGTCTGCTGATTATTTCTTTTGTTTTGCAGAAGCTTTTTAGTTTAATTAAATTTCATTTGTCTTCCAGTTTATTCTTTCCTCTGTCCCTTCCATTCTGCTGTTGAACTCATACACTTAGGTTTTTATTTTGATTACTCTATTTTTCAGTTCTTTTCCATTTGGTTCTTCTTCATATCTTCTATTTCTTGGCTGAGAATTTTTATTTTATTTTATTTTTCCATTTGTTTCAAGTGTGTTTAAACATTGCTTAAGTGTTCCTTCCTTGTTGAAGGATTTGTATGATGACTGCTTTAAAATCCTTGCCAGATAATATTAAAACCTCTGTTATCTTGGTGTCAAAATTGATTGCATTTTATCAGACAAGTTGAGATTTTCCTGTTTCTTGGTATAATGAGTGACTTTTAAATTTAAACATGGGCATTTGGTGTATTTTATTATGAGAATCTTGGTCACATATACATTTTCTGTTTTCATTGGCCTCCTGTAAGCCTGCTCTGGCTGGGGAAGAGGGGCAATTCCACTTTGTTATTGTCAGGTTAATGTGGAAGCCCAAGGTCCCGTCAGCCCCCATTGACAACTGTGAGGCAATGGCTCCTAGTTGTTCTGGGTGCGGGAGGATGGATGCTTCAGCTTCTACTACGTCTCCATTGATACCACCCTGACTAGGATGGGGAGAAGTACTTCATACTGCTTCCCTTGTGGCATTTATGATTTGGAAGGACATTTACTGCTGGTTAGTTGTGGAAATCCAGACTCTCCACTAGGGCTTTTTGACACAACTCCAGTGAGGAAAGAGAAAGTGATGGGAAGTTCTTACATTCCACTGTTACCATGGGGAAGAAGGCGGACTCATTAGTGCTTAGCAAATATTAAAGGCTTTGCACTAGTTTTCTAGGTTTGCCATAACAAAGCACCACAGACTGGGTGGAATAAACAACAGAAATTTATTTCCTCATAATTCTGGAGGCTAGATGTCCATGATCGAATTGTCTGCAGGGTTGTTTATTGGGAGGCTTCTTCTGTCCTTGATTTGTAGATGGTTGTCTTTTCTTTCTGTGCCTTCACATGGTTTTCATCCTGTAGACACCCATACCTGGTGTCTCTATCTCCTCTTCTTATAAGGCCGTCAGTCATATTAGATTAGGAATGTCCCTAATGCTACCATTTTAACTTAATTACCCCTCTGAATATCCAACTTTCAAAAGCAATCATATTCTGAGGTACTGAGTATGAGGGCTTCAGCATATACATTTGGGGGTGAAATTCAGCCCATAACCATCCCATTGTCTCTTTTGGACTTCTCTGAGACCACCCCAGCAAAAGGGTTAGTTTGCCTTATTATAGCGGCTTGACTAGGGGTAAAGTCTAGGCTCTCCACTTAGCCTTTCATGGTGGCATTGGGGTTGCAGGTCACAGCATATTTTTGTTTGTTTGCTTGTTTGTTTGTTTGTTTTTCCTGTGGTGTTTGACATTTATTATCTAACAGTTGTCTATGCTACAAGACTGACTCTGTCCAGCTCCTTTGGCTTGAGAGGAAGGAAAAGTTTGCGTGAAGAACATTTTGCTAGACCCTCCTGCTACAACTAGGTTTACACTTACAATGGCTCTAATCAGCATCTGTCACATCTCATGTTTAAATAATTGAAGTGCCTTTCACAAGTAGTTGCTCCACGATTACTTCCTCTGCTCCTTCCTTTTATACTCATTGCAACAAGTATATATAGATTTATATTTCTCCACTGATGAAGCTAATAAAATACCAAATACTCCACCTGGGACAAATCAAGATGATGTTAACAATTGCAATGTCACCAATAAATTTCTAAGAAGGAGAAGGAATCAGTCTTTCCTGGCCTAAGCATTTTACATATTTTACTAAATACTCACACAACTCTAAATTTAACTAGGATTATGTTAAAAATTTTAAGTGTTTTGCTGTGACTTATTTCTGTACATTTTTTAGTAGTTAATGATCCTAACATGGGATCAACCGTTTGTTATGTATCTTCTAGTTGCTCTTATAATTTTTTTCTTCCTTTTCCATTCATCTCTGTGCCCTGGGAAGGAGAAGTGATCCTGTGAGCTCAGTGTCAATGTACTCTCTTATTAATGCGATGCCCTGGCAGGATATTAGAGGGTGGGAGGATAATGTTCATGTATTTATTCCCACGATCCCCTCTCTGCTAGCTGTTGCATGGTTATGTATCTCTGTATCTAACGTCACAGCTCTAATTAGCTGGGTTTTGGGAAGCTTTCTTCATGCAGGCATTTTTGCTGGATTCTAGGAATCGTTCTTTCCCTTTTCCCTTCGAGCCAAGAATCTGACCTGCTTCCCATTGTCATTAGCCTCATTTCGTGTTGGTTTCCTTTAAACCTCTCTACAACTTTCTATATAGTCCCTTTCATAAAATTTTCTCAATTAACTCATTTGAATATGCTACTTACAGTTTTTTCAATGCAGGTAGATTTATCCATCTTTGAGATTTTAGTTTTGATCCCTTACATCTACAGTTTCAAAAGTAACTTTTGATGGCTTCTATATACTTTATTTTTTACAACTTCATGAAAATTACCTGCGAATTTCTCTCAAAATGTTCTAGAAAAAATGTCACTTTTTAAACATTGTTATTAGGAATATAGTTTCCAAACATGGTTCATCCCTCAAGCAGCTGCTTGGCCTAATTTAGACAATAACACTTACTTTAGAAATCCAGAGTCCAACATTTTCATAATAATTTTAGCCTATTGAAGCCAATTTTGCATGTTAAACATAGCAAAGGACGATATTTAATAAAGATAAACAAAACAAAGAATTTAGGCTATTATAATGTTCTTTGCCCTAAGTCTGCTGATAGCTTTACTGTTCCATTTCTAATAATCAGCCTTGTCTGCTTCAAGGAAGAATTTGAGGACCTTTGATTAATTTATCCACCTGAGTAAGGAGACTTCATTGACTTATTGTGAGGCATCTTTGGTTAGGCATGGATGGTACATTACTGCTCTAAATTAATAATGTCCTGTGTTTGATACTTAGTTGTGTGTAACTTGGCTCACACAGACTTCTCTGTGATTATTATTTCAAATATTAATGTTTTGCTCTTTCTCTTTTCCAGAAATCCAGAGTTTGGTTGCATATTGTGCTTCTGGGTATTCTTAAGGCAGATCTTCTGTCTTTTGATCAGCCTTGTTTTAGTTTCCTGCATGGCCAGCTGCTCAAGTGCACAGCCATCATCCATCAATTCCACATGTCCAAACTAACAAAAGAGAATGGCTCTCAGCATTGCTTCCAAACCGGTAGCTGGCTGATATCCAGCTGTTCTCTGTTGGTGATTTTGTATGCTAATAAACCATAGGTAAATGCTATTGAAACTGGTTAAGAAGCATCCTTGTATTTTTTTTCTCACCAAATGTTAATGGCTCAAGGAAAGGATAGAAAATTTAGATTTCCAATATGGTCAGTGCAGAAATAAATTCCAATACTTTTGTTGCTACTGAGGAGCAAGGTCTTGTAAATAGCATGGCTTCACAACTTCTGAATGTGGAGGAATAATGGAACTAATTACTATTTTATTGCCTTTTTTATTATCATTTATGTTTACAGGGTATGGACATCACCTCCAGCCTTCCCCAACCTCACAAGTCACCCTTTGACCCTAGAAAAATTCAAAATATAGCTTTTCACTACCACCATATTCCTTTTTTCTGTCATGGTTGATGAACTAAACAACAAAGATGATTGATATATAAGTGATACATAGTGAAGGGGTTGCAAAGTCCAAAGATAATTCAATGGCAATGATTAGCATTTTTTGTGAATGTGTATTTCTGCTAAGCATTTGAAATATATCCCATGATTTTCTATTTCCTATGAATAAAATTATTAAATTTAAATAACCTGTGTATATCTTTTTCAAGAATAATTTATTATTATGTCATTATCATTTCAACAAGACTATTGTTTCACCATATGTTATTCTTTATTCACTATTGAATGCGCTCTGCCATTCTGCCGTACTAGTAGTAGAGATATTAGACGGATAACTGAGAAAAACTAAATAACTGAAATGCATTATTGTATGAGAGTCCTTTGTTGATGGCATGACATCTCCATCATCACTCCCACTTTTCTTTCTTAACCTTTTGTGATACCTGTAAAAATGTGACATAAAAAAAATGGTGTCACTCTGGTTTAGAGCTCTAAAATGGAGTTAGGAAGCCATTCTAACAAGAACTACCTGCATGACCCTCAACCTTGCAAAACAGGAACTTGCCTTGAACCTTTGGATTTGGCCAAACCACCATGTCCACAACATCCTGGAAAACAGCTGTATTTCACCAGCACTGCAACTGCTGAACAGTGACAGCCAGTAAACTATGGAGTCATGTACTAAGCCAGCTGCCTCCACCAATGACAATTCTTTCAAAACAACTTGTGTAACCACTATCAGCATCCTTTTAAAAATCCCTACTCCCTTTCTCTCTTTGGAACACAATTTGGCTTCTAGTCAAATCTGTGTCTGATGAATTGCAATTCCTAAGACCCCAATAAACACCTCGTCATATTGCTTTGCAGTTTGGTCTTTCACCTCTTGTTAGTTGGCATAACAAAAATCATCACAATTACGGAAGTAGATCTCTAGAAATTCTTTATTGCTCAAGGTTAACTCTATTCCCCCTGATTGCTAGTGATTTGAGGAGCAATTATAGCTCTCTTTGATAATGACTAATTAATACGTGTAACAGAATTCTAAGGTTAATAAATTTGTAAGACTAACCTTAAAGAATGTGATAATGGAGTTGCTAAGGCTGAAACCATCTACCATCAAAGCACCAGGCTCTCCCAGAAACCTGTCTTGGTGGGCCCGATGCCAGCACCATCAGTGACTATACAGCAAACAGTGAACAGAAGGGTAAGGACCAGTTTTGGATGAGACTGAACTCCCAATTTTTGGAGACTTTTATTTTCTCATTTGACGAGTATCAAATAAATACATACCATTTTAGTAAAAACATCATGAATTTTTTTTTAACTCTGTGACAGATGTTTGTAATTGTTTTTATATTTGCAAAGCCACAAAGAGACAAATTTGACTGACAGCTGGGAAAGGTGGAAAGACCAGAAATTGATTCCTTCACAGGTGAAGAGAAAACCTGACTGGGAGCCACTGATTGATGCGTGGGGATGGATTGGCCAATTATTTTGAAGTACAAAAGGCAGAAATAACTTCAACAATCATCCTCTGGTTGATACTCAAGTGCATTGGCTTGAGTAGTCATGTGGACAAATGCAGAGCATGCATGAATACTTTAACCACATTCATGTAAATATCCACAAGTCTCTACTAAGGTACACTTTCCTACAGGTACACAGGTGATGAGGAGAGCATTTATCTACTATCAATATATATTCTTCTATGTGCCAGGGGAAAAATATCTTTTTCTTCATGGAACTTACATTTTAGTAACTGAGATAGATATTAAACCAGTAGCCAAGAAATGTGTATATGCTATCAGGTAGTGTTGAATTCTAGGAAGAAAACTAAACAAAGCAAAGGCAGAGAGATTAACAAGAAAATTTTTCAGGTAGGGAAGAGAGGATGGTCTCTCTAGGGAGGTAACATTGAGTAGAGACATGAATGAGAGCAGCCCAGTGCGTGTTAGGTGAATAGTATTTCATGCAAAAGGAGCAGCAAATTCACAGTCTTTGAGTGTGGATGGGTGACTCTGGGAATATCATGAGAGCACAGTCAGCAAGTGCTGAAGTGATGAGACGTAACTTGCTAATGTACCAGGGCTAGATACAGTCTTGTATAGATAGATAGTTTTGTAGGTACGATTGAGGACTTTAGTCAAAATGTGTCGGGAGACCAGTTGATGGCTGATCACTGGGGGTTTTAAACAAGGGGTTATGAGATCTATAGGGTCACTCTTGCTGCTGGGTAGACAATAGACTGTAGAGAGGCAGGAGTGAAGCAAGAATAAGTTCTAAGTCTAAGCAAGAGATTGTCATGCATTGGGCTAGAGGATCCCACTAGATTATTGGCCAAACTAACCGTCAGTTTTTGACAATCCTCAGAAAGAAAAGTGAGCATGTTATAGAAAGCTCATGCACGCAGTTTTGGAAGCATTTGAGGAATCTTTGTGTCAGTATATACTAGTTCTTCCACCAAACATTAATGTCCCCTTGGGCAGAAAATTTTAACTTCTTGTAATGCAATTTCCCATTTCAACTCTCAGGGTTTGGACTAAATTAGCACCACAATAACCTCTATCTCTGACTGTCCGTGCTTCTCAGCAGACTAATGTAAAGAATAAAGAACATGAAAAATGTGTGAGCATCAGAACTCCAATATAGCATTAGAGTGTCTTATGCCAACCTCCTACTAATTCCCAGGGAAACATTAAGAAACACTATTATACTGTAGAGTAAGAAAGTTAGGAGACATTTTTGTAACTTTTTACAATGAATAATAAATGTGCAAAATAACTTTAAAAAAATCTATTCCTAGGAGCTTTTTCTTGATTTTTGTTTGATTGTCTGTAATTATGCAATCCAAAGTCTCCAACTGAATTAAACATCCCATAACCATTTTAATGACTCAGGATAGAAAGAAAAAAATGCAGAGTTTAAATTCTGTTTCAATATGATGACTCTAGAGAATTTTACTGACCTTGGTGGACCTTTTGGAATTTGAGTTCATTTATAATCAAACTAAAAAAATGTTTTGAAGTGCTACTTTGAAGCTCAAAAGAATTATTGGACCCTGAATAACTTTCATTACATGACATTTTGATAAGGTCATTGTAAATGAGTCAGAAACATGGATTACATTTCCTTTAAAAATACACATCCCTTCACGACAGATTTGGTCCAAATTCGTTTTGGCTTTTGCTGAATCTCAAGTGTTTTTCTTTCTATTTTTTTTCTCTTTAAATTCTCCAATAAACTTGCTAAACCCATAATCTAGGTGAGCTCACCTGCCTCTTCCACTCACTTCCCTATTGAGTTTAGCCTCAGGCTTTTCTTTAATAGCATGTTTCCTTAGAGCAGAGAGTCTTACACTGAGAGTCAGGAAAGACACAAAGTCTAATAAAAGCCTGGGAATATTTTTTTTGTTCCCTTTAAAAAAAAAAAAACGAGAGCTCTAAGGGAATGATATTGTTCCAGAGTACTAACTCAAATCTGTTCTGTATTTGAACTCTGTGATTATGAAATTTCAATTAAAGTTATAAAAAGCAAAGCTCACAGACACCAGAGCATGCCAAAGAAAAACAGGATGTTCTTTTTCGATTGGGAAATAATTATCTAAGTTCAATGGCTGGGTCCAGGTAGCTGAGTTTACATTTGCTTCCCCTCATTATAGAAACAGTTGAATTATGGTAAATTTTCCCCAAGCAGCAAAGCTGTCATTCAAAAGGGTGGTATTATTAGGGTGCAAATCCCTTTAGTTATTGCTTCAGTCCATTTTTAAAATGGATTTGAAGCCTGAGGGGAAAGTACAAATTAAGACAGATTTTTCTCTTTCTGCCATGAGCCCAGCCTGTCCTGCTTCAGCCCACTGCAGTACCTTCAGCTACTCATCCACCAGGAAAGTCCTCTGCTATTTCATTCTCTGCAAAAATGAGAGGTAAACACGACTAGCCCCCTTCTTGCTCAAAAAGAATTATTGAATTATGTCTTTAGCAACAGAGTGAATCTCTCCTCACGTTTATTACTTAGTGATTGGAACTTGAGGTTCAGTTTTGAGATAAAGTAGAAGGCACTCAAACATTTTAGCATTTCAGTTAAGTAATAACATTGCTAATGCCTTTCCATATCTTTCACCTTGGGGGCAAAGAGGAGGAAGGCGACAACTTTTTAAAATATGAGAAATTGACTCCTTTTTTCATTTTTTAGAATGGAGCACTCTTCATGACTTCAGTTTATTGTGAATGACCCTGCTGAAGATTTTTAAAAATTTTGTATAAAGAAATGCACTATAGTGATGATCTAAAATGATTCACAAGGACTATAACATAATAAAAATACTTATATATTACAAGCACCTTTTGAACTAGATAATGTAATGGTAAAGAAAAATAAAAGCAGATATGGTTACTTTCTTTTGGAGAGTCACTGGCAATGACCTCCTTAGGAGAATTAAGGGCATTTTTTTCTTTCTTTTCTTTTCTTTTTTTTTTTTACATTAGGGAAATAATATTTTAAAATATATTTCAGAAATAAATAACCTACTGTAAGTTTAATTTTTAATGACTATATCTATTGCATTTAAAATTTAGAAGAATGATTTTAGGTTAAATAAGGATTTTGGTAAGTACACTTTGTATGTACATGTTGTGATACTGAATGACATATTTATAAACACACGCATACACAGACATATATATTATTTTCAAAACTTAAGTGACCTCAGAAGATCTTTAGTTCTCTCCCTTTGCTTCATGGCAGCATTAACATAAACTATTTTAGATATCATGACACATATTATCTTGATATAATATAACGGAGAAAGACATTTTGTGAGTAGTCATCATCCTGCATCATCTAATTTAACTTCTTTCTGCTTTACTTTCAGACTTTTGTCCCTTGTGGCTTTCATCAACAGAAATAGTCATCAGCATTTGAACAATAATATTTCTGTATTTCCCTGAAGTTGGCTATCACCATCCTTAGAAATCTCACTTGGGACCAAATCATTCCTATATACTTTCTTAGAAAAACCTTTCCATCTAGGCTTTTCATCAACTTTACTGCTCTCCTGGGCACCTTATTTATGTTGCATACAACTATGTTAAGTCACAGAGAAGACTTCTGTTAGATAATGGGCTGAATAAGTTTGCGTATAATGGGAGGATTACATTGGTTTCCTTCTGTGTACACTTTATTCATTTCTGAATTCTTCTTGGCTATTGACCAATGGTGAAATATTGCTGAATTACCTTCAAATTGTGTCCTATTCTAAACTCAGAGACCATTTTCGATTAAATTTCACATAGGCTAGTTACTGATTATCTAGTATGCATACAGTTTTTCCCCTCTAAATATTTGCTATATTTTATCTTTCCTTCCATATTAATGAATTCCCTAATTTTAAGAAGAAAGGGTTTTTGAATAATCAAGACAGTTACTGATTATGAAACACTAGGCCTGAAATATGCTGTTTTAAAAATAGTTTCTACGATTTAAATGTTTGGGAGAAAGGCTGCATGTTATGTTCTCTTCTTGTAGATTTAGAATGTTAGAATGTATATTAGATCATAAAAACTTAAGAGGCCCTAATCTATTTAATTTTGATGCAGAATTTTTTTAAAAAATCAAAAATTTTTATAGAATATTAGAGTTGAATCAAATTCTTCCTTATTGAAATTTGAGGTTAGACTATGGGAATTAGAAAAGTGATTATCTTAGTCTATTTTCTGTTTTTATAATGAAACACCGGAGACTGGGTAACTTATAAAGAAAAGAAATTTCATACAGTTCTAGAGGTTGGGAAGTCCAAGGTAGAGGGCTATATCTGGTGAGGACCTTCTTGCTGGTGGGAATTTTTTGCAGTCTCAAGGCAGTTTAGGGTATCACATGGCAAGGGGACTTCAGTATGCTAGCTCAGGTCTCTCTTTCTATTCTTATAAAACCACCAGTCCCACTCCTGTGATAATTTATTAATTCATTAACTCATTAATCCACGAATCCATTAAGTCATGAATGGATTAATTCATTTAAGGGTAGAGCCCTCATGACTTCTCTCAATACTGCCACATTGGGGATTAAGTTTTTAAAATGAATTTCAATGGGGACAAGCAATCAAACCATAGCAACAGTGATTACACAGAGAAGCAGTATGCAAGCTTTATTATTTATAAAACATTAAAATAAAAATCAACAAATTTATGCCACATTGAAATAAAAAAAAAAAAACTTCCAATTTTAGTTTCCAAATATCTAAATGTCCAGACATTCCAGAAATTCAGATATACAAAATTCTGGGAAGTCCACTTGGGAGTAAAACAAATTGCATTTGTGCCAATATGGACAAATATCTTAATCAGGTCACATCTATAGATAGGATTCTTTGGGATGTTGCCAAGCTATATCTCCAGCTTATTATTTTTAAATTATGCTTCTATTTTGGACATAAGATATTTTGTTGCAGAGTCAGATTTTTCTCTTTGACATTTATTTTATTGTTCTAGTCTGAGGTCAGTCAAATATATCTGATTCTACTTACTCTATGCCTTTTTCCTTTTAAATGCTTTTTCTTTGCTTGTAAATATGCCTGTTCTAGAAAACACACATAATAAAATCACCAACCAAGGCTGCTCAAGGAGAATTGGAATTAGCCTTGGCAACTTATTCCATACTTACTTGCTTCTCATAAAGCCTAAGTAGATAATATTTTTTAAATTATTTTTTTCTCATCCTAAAACATTCTTTGCTCCTCAGTTTGTTCATAACTCCTTTTATGTCTTTAAGTTTTAGCATTGGTATCATGTAAATCTTGCGCATTAGGGTTTATTTCTTCTTTATACCTTAGTATAAAGGTATAAAGAAGTGTTTTTACTGCTTGATGAATGAGACTCTTCCCCCTAAATTGTCTACAGTTAGTCCTCTGTATTCAAAGATTTTGTGTCTGTGGATTTACCCAAATATGAATTGAAAATATTTGACCAAAAAAAGAAATAAAAATACAACATTAAAAATAATACAAATAAAATATTACAAATAAAAAGCAACACAGTATAATAACTATTTACATAGCATTTACATTGTATGAGGTATTGTGATTAATCTAGAGATAACTTAATGTATAGGAAAGGATGTGCATAGGTTATGTGCAAATACTATGCCATTTTATAAAAGGCACTTGAGCTTTGGAGAAACTGATTTTTATACACTGATATTTTTCCTAATTCTCATATTCTAACAATTGTTTTCTGATGATTATTTGGATTTTTTTGAAGAAAGAAAAATTATATCATCTGCAAATAATTCCAGTTTGGTCCCTTTATTACCAAGGTTCATACTTATTTTTTTGTTAGTTTTTTTGTGTTGGCTGAAATCGACATAACATTACTGATGATGAGTATTATTAATTAGTTCTTTACCAGTATAGGAATGTTTCCAAAGTGCTAATATTTAATAGAATGCTTTCTAAAGTTCCATACTTTTGTGCCATTATTGTCAAACATAATACATATTTATATACTATAGGACCAACATACAGTTACATGTATATTGTTTTAACAATTGCTTTTTAACTCACTTAAGGAAAAAGGATAAATATACACTTATCCCATCTTTTATACTTAGCCACGTAATAGCTTTTATTGTTTTTAGTTTTATGTGAATTCAATTTACTGTTTGGAATCATTTGCCTGAATAACTTCCTTTATTACTTCTTGTAAGGCAATATGCAATTAACAAATATTCTTGATTTTGAGTATCTGGAAATGTTTCATTTTGCCTTTGTATTTGAAAGATAGTTTTATTAGATGTGAGTTTTGCTTGACGGATTTCTTTTTTTTCTTTTACCACTTTGAATATATCATCTCACTGCCCTTTGGCCTCCATGGTCTCTGATAAATCAATTAGCAATAATCGCGCCTTGGATAAACCTCATTGGCTACGATACTGCCACTGCGCAAAGCTTCTCTCTGATAAATCAATCATTAATCTTGTTGGATTTCTTTGTGTAACACATGACAAGTTCTCTGTCTCTTTTTCTTTTCAAGATTTTTTTTTTGACTTTAAACATTTGAATATAAAATGTCTGGGTGTGGATCTCCTTTTGTTTATCCTAGTTGGAGTTTATTGAACTTGTTGGATATATAGGTTAACATTTTCAACAAATTTGGGACATTTCTTAAATCACTATTTCTTTGAATATTTTCTCTGCTCCTTTCTCTCTCTTCTCTCCTTTTGGTACTCCCATTATACATATGTTTGTGCCCTTAATGCTCTCTCCTATCTTTTTCTAAGGTTCTGTTCATTTTTCTTAATTCTTTCTTGTCTGTCCTTAATAGTTACATAATTTTTATGTACAAATCTATTTTCAAGTTCGCTATTTATTTTATCTGCAAGTTCATATATACTGTTGGGCACCTCTCATATATTTCTAACTTTGGTTATTATAATTTTTATCTCCAGAATTTCCATTTGATTCTCTTAAAAATTTTCTCTGTCTTTATTGATAAGTCTCTAGTTGATGAGATATTATAATCATTCCTTCTTTTGATTCTTTAAACATAGTATCTTTTAGTCTTTGACATATCTGTGAGAACTGCTTTGATTGCTTTTTCTGCTGAGTCTAATATCTGGGCCCTAACAGAGGCAATTTTTGCTGCTCGTATTTTTTTCCCCTATATATATATGGATCATGTTTTCCTGTTCTTTTGCATGTGATATAATTTGTTGAAATTAGACATTTTGGATAAGGTATTGCAGCAACTCTGCATATTGATGGCTCCTGCCCTCATGGGGCTTGATTTTGTTGTTTACCTGTTTATTTGATTAATGACTTTGATTAATTAGTTCAGTGAAGTCTATTTCCCTTCAAGTTTTTAGCCTCTCGTGTTACCTTTCAGAGGACACAACATTGGCATGCACCCAATAAACCTGACCTTTATGCCCCAGAGATGGCAATGATTTTAAACAGGTTCTTTTTGACCCTCTCTTTCCCTGATATCCCTGTTAGACTGCTGGCTGGTATGTCTTCATAGGTATTAAACATAGGTTGAACTTCCACTACTTGCTAGTTAATCGCCCAATTGTTTTTGACAACACCCTGAGCATAAGTTGTTCCACCATATAATCCAATTAAACTGCAGTCCCCCTGCTAAGGTAGTCTAAGAGGCCCATCTTTGAAACTTGCTTTGATCCCAGGAGGACTCTTTGAATAGTCTCTGTCCCTGGTTCTTTCTATTAAATTTCTAGCTGTTCTATTAATTTGCTTGTTGCTGCCATGACGCTTCCTTCATGTTGTGGCATGGTTACTTGTTGCTTCCTCTGAATTGCTTACAATTGAAGTCTCCATTTAATTTGACAAAACTGATAGGCTTAAACTTAACCACTTTATTTTCCAAATAAAATTAATTCCCCTAGGGAAAACTATAGAGATCTCTATTCTTATGGCCTGCTTCTCCCATTGCATGTATGTATTGCTCCAAGCACTGCTGCAACAATACTCTAGTGCTTGGGGCAGGGAGAGAGGCCCACTTTTCTTAGGGTGATGATCCTGATCAATGAATACAGTGCTGAGCTGGGACTGTAACTCCAAGTTTTCTCTACTTGCAAAGTTTGGGCCAATTGTAAGTCTATTTCTCTTATTGCTTACTAATTTACTTTTGTTGCGACCAAAACATATGCTCCGTAAGATTCAAAATATTTAAACTTATTGAGATTTGACTTATGACTCAGAAAATGGCCTGTTTTGGTAAATAATTCATTCACAAAAATGTGTATTTTGTTACTTTTGGGTGAATAATATAGAAATGTGAATTATCAGCTTGTTGATAGCGTTTTTCAGGTATTTCATATCTTTATTGATTTTATGACTGTGTGTCTTATCAATTATTGAGAGATGTGTATTGACATCTCCATTTATAATTATGAATTTATTTACTTATCCTTTGACTTCTATGAGTTTTTTGCATGTATTTTTAAGCTTTGTTATTAAAAGTATGCTGATTAGAGTTGTTCTCTTGGTTACAAGAATTAAGAAAAAAATAAAAATTTTCATCTGAATATAATTTTCCTCCCTGAAACTATTACATTTTCTAAAATATAGTTTGTTCTAATAAAATTCTCTAATTTATAAAAATGAAACAAAACAAAATTCCAATATTCTGTAGTATATTAAAAACAAAACAAAATATATAAATTGATATTAGTATAGTCACTCTAGCTTTGTTTTGCTTATTGTTTGCATAATATATCTTTTTCATTACTTTTTAAACTTTAAGAGATCTATATCATGATATTTAAATTATGATTATGTTAAGCAGTTTAGAGTTGAGTCATACATTATTATTTAATCTGACAATGTTTGCATATCATTGGAAGTATTTAGACCATTTATGCTTTTTTCTTTTTTTGGGACAGAGTCTCGCTCTGTTGCCGTGGGCAGAGTGCAATCATGTCACCGTAGTCATTGTAGCTCATAGCAAACTCAAACTCCTGGGTTCAACCTATCCTCCTGCCTCAGCTTCTTGAGTAGCTGGCACGTGCTACCGTGCCCAGCTAATTTTTCTGTTTTTAGTAGAGACAGTTCTCACTCTTGCTCAGGCTGGTCTTGAATTGCTGAGCTCAAGCAATCCTCCCACCTCAGCCTCTCAGAGTGCTAGGATTACAGGCACGAGTCTCTGCACCCAGCCTAGTCCATTTACACTTAATATAATTTAAAATTAATATATTTGGAATTAAATCTAATAGATTTCTGTTTGTGTTTTATTTGCTTGTTCTATCATTCTATTCTCTTCTTTACTGCCTTCTTTTGGATTTACTGAGTATTTTAAAATTTCAATTTCTCTTTTTGCATTGTCTCATTAATTTTGCCTATTTCATTGTTTAATGGTTGTTCTAAGTTATACAATGTACACTTTTAAATTGTCACAACGTGTCTTCAAATCATATACATACTCACATACAGTGTAAGAAACATAATATAGTACCATTTTCTTCTCTTATCCTTTGTTCTATTGTTTCCATATATTTAAATTTTATATATATACATTTTGAACTTTACAATAATTTGTAATATTTTATGTTAAACAATCAATGCTATGTTAATGAAAATAAAAAGACTAAAAAAATACCTTTTATATGCATCCGGATATTTACCATTTTTAACACACTTCATTCCAGTGTGTGTGTTGAAATTTTCATCTGGGATCATTTTTCTTCTGCCTGAAGAACTTTTATAAATATTTCTTGCAGTGCAGGCAAGAATTCTTGCAGTGCAGGCAAGAATTACTCCTAATTTTAATGAGTAATTTTTGCTGCTGTTTTCCTGGAAAAAAATTTTTTCTCATTTTAAAAATATTGTTTCACTGGATATATTATTTAAAGTGAAGGGTTTTGTTTTGTTTTTGTAATACAAAACAAAACAAAATAAAAATGTAGCTTTATTTTTTTCTACAGCCAAAGTTCAGACAAGAAATCTTCTACTATTCTTCTCCTTTTCCTGCATATTTGAAGTGTCTTTTTTCCCTGTGGCTGTGTTCTAATTTTTCTATTTATTATTATTACATTATAATGTGCTTGGTAATTTGCTGTGATTGTTGAACCTGAAGGTTTGCAGAATTCTATACACTGAAAAATGTATGGTCATCGTTTCTTCAAATAGTTTTATTTCCCCCCAACCTCTCTTTTATCTACCTGGGCATCAAATTGCATATTTTATACCACTGTATGTTGTTCTACATATCACTGAGGGTTTTTTTTACCTTTTTTTAAATCATCTTTTCTCTCTGCCTTATTCTGGAGTGTTTTTTCTCCTATGTGCTCAATTCCACAATCCTTTCTACTTAAGGATATAATCCACAGTTAATCTCATTCAATTTATTTTTCATTTAAGATATTCTAATTTTCATCTCTAAAACTTTGATTGATGTCTTTTTATTATCTTCCATTGTTCTTTTTAGTATGGTTTCTTTTATCTTCTTGCACAGTGAGCATATTTATAATTGTTGTTGACATATTATTTAATATTAAATATTTTATCCTTTAAGAATCATTTTTATTCATGCATTCAATAAACCATGTATGTAAGTCATTGCTTATCTAAGAACATACCATAGAGTAGTGATTCTCAAACTATGTAGTGAAGGACACTTTTTATAAATTTGTTAGTTGTTATTATGTCCAATTCATCATCACTCAATATTACATAAACAACTAGAAAATAAAATTATAAAAAACAAAGATATATGAAATATATGATTCATTTTTTAAATATTAAATGTAACAATATTGCACTACTAGTTTGTTCATTGGTTATAAAAGATTCTAAAATAATTTCTGAACATTTACTCTTAATTTCTACATATATCTCATCATGAAATAATAGCACATCATACAGTGGTTCACTCCATAACTCACGTTTTTGGTTAATATTTTAGGGCCTCATATGACTGACTGCAAGTTAAACCAGTGGGGTGATTGAGTGTTGGGTTGTACGGGAAAGTGTGTTCTCAATTAAGATGGGTTAGTAACAGAAAAATCAACTAGAATAAATATCTGTCCTTTATACTCCTTTTTTGTGTTTAATTATTCGCTTTCAAAAGATAACAAAAAACACATACATGTTTATGTGAAAGAAACTAACTGAACCACTTCAAAGTAATCTGACAAATATACGCTTTCCCTTTAAATCTTGTTCATCTATGAGCTCTGATTCTTTCCTATTGATTGAGTCAAGTTCTTTACAGAGCTTAAGTCACTGCCTGAAAAGCACTTAAAAAAAATAATACCCTGGAGATGGGGTGGAGGGTGGAGGGAAGAGAATATCAGGTTTCTCTTTTGGGCTACTACAGTTTTTATAAAATACACTCCAAACGCTGAAAAGAATTATATTATTATAATCCAAATAACTGTTTACTGTTATATTTCATTTAAGCTGTTATATACCAAGAAAAAATAAAAATTTTATTTGTAAAAATAATTTCTTTGTTAGAATTTGGGAATTTTTCTGAAATCACATTATTTAAAAAATCATGAATTTAAATCACAAACTACATCCACTGTTGGGCTCTCTATTGGCAAATTGACATATAATTTATTAAAGCAAAATAATTTATCACATTTGGCTTAAAAGCACTAACCACAAAGCTGAATTAGAAAAGTTCATATTAGAAGAAGAAATCATAGCAGAATATGATGTGTGTATTTTATTTACCTCCTGTATTATTATAATAAGAAAACAAAAAATGTTATCATTTGGGCTGTTTTGGAGGATTTTCGAATACAATACAGGATGCCATCCAAATTTGAATTTCAGAAAAAAATGACAAAAATTTTTAATACAAATATGTCCCATGCAGTATTTTTATTTGCTAAATCCTACTTTTTTAAAACCATAATCATTTTGAGAGATGTAATGATTGTCAAGAGTCTAATCCCTGTAAGACCTATGTCATTGGTGAAGAGCATTTAATTTCTAATATGCAACTCTCCAGTGCTCTTTTCCCTGTGTCACCAAATAAGGGGTCATATGATTTAGATAGTACAAGTATAAAATATTGGAGACGTTATCAGCCTGAGTTGGGGGACAATTGTCCTCTAGACCAGACCCACCGTAAACTATCCATAAGCAAGAAATAAGCCTTTGCTGTATTAAGTTCCTTGGATTTAGTGATGACTATTACCGTGATACAACCTAGCCTACACTAACTGAAAAGTATTACTATCCAAGTGAAACCTTTAGTACTTTGTGACCATTTAAGATAAATCATATTACTTTTAGATTAAATTAAAAACATAAAGTAAGTAAATTATTATAAAATTCTTTCATGCTTTGATAAGAATTTAAATCTAGTTTTATCATTTTTGATGTATATATAATCTGATAAGTAATGTTTTCATGAGGATTAGAGGAAAAAATAAATGTCTATATGTATTTAAACACTTTTCATATAATTCTCTGAGCAGCACCCAAAATATTAAATTGAATTTGTGCATTTATTCCAATAAATTATGAGAGGGACAACTTCAGACTCTTTTCCAATAGTTTATATATATAGCATGTCAGATATTTGGAAGAATACAACTAGTTGTCTAAGAAGAATATCTAAGTGGGTTGGAAATCAGGACCTTCATCAAGGAAAGAAAAGTTTTTGTTATTATTTGGATGAGTTGGTCCAAATGGAGAAATTTGTCTTTAGGTTAAAGAACTAAATCTGAGTATATCTAACTTTCCCCAAAAGGAATACGTTTAGTATTCAAATCCAAGTAACTATCTTAGTAAGTGACAAGTTAGCAGAAGATAGGGTATTGGAATCAATGAGATGTACATACAGGTGAGAGTAACTAATACTAAAACTGGCCCACTGTTGAGCCATTGATGTAAAACTTCTCATAATCCTCATATAGTTTCATTGGTAATAAAGCCACAAATGTAGCAACATTGGCTTAGCCAGTCATGGTAGATATCCTCAATTCTGTCTGCATATTGCTATCTTCTCCACAAAGGTTTTTTTTTTTTAAAAAAAATAAATAAAAATGCTCAAGCTTCTCATACAGAAATTCTAATTTGATACACTTACTAACTATCTGACTTCTTCGAAGTTTCAGTGGTGATTTTCATAAACATATCAGTCCTGCTAGAAATTCTTTATGGTTTACTTGATACGTCATGAGGCATACTCTTGGTTTGTAGAACTGGACTTTGCCAAGCACATGCCTTGTTAAAAGACACTTAGCAACATGAAAGTAAGGTGGGTTTTTCTCTTTTCTCTATCTGGACATATTTCTAAAACATACTAAGAAAGCAAAGAGAAAAATGAAAAAGAATTATGAAAAGAATATGGGAAGAAGGTTAAAAAGATTAAAAAAATATTAAAAGTCAAACTAGACCTCTGTTCTTCTGGACATGTCACTTGTGGAAAGTGGCTGGAGTAGTATCGCACTCCCGTTAGAAAGGCATAATTGTGCCAGTCTAGCCACAGAACTTAATCCACAGAAAATCACAGTCATTGCGTCATATCTCCCACCTATCACACTTTAATAATTAACTTTTATTCTTTATTTTGGTCTATGTTTTGTCATATATTGAGGCTGGTTTCTCTGTAACAGAACAATTTTATGTTTGACCACTCAAAAAAATGGACTTAAATAATGAAAATTTTAAATGATACATCTTATTTGGTTCTTTATAAACTTTAAAGAATAAGCAGAATTGATAAAATAGCAAAGAAAACTGAACATTAAAGTCCCTTTCACAATAGACAGGATGTATTTCTTACCAATTGGTTAATGATTTGATCAACATATTTTCATTAACAACTGTTGCCACTACAAGGGGGCAGAAACTCCATTTTTTTAAAGAAAATGTCAAGGATGATTTGAATTACTTGAACCCTGAAAAAAAAATCTCACTGTGTATGACTATTGCACTTGTTCAAACACTGAAGTTCCTTGGAGTCTCTGAAAATCATTAAAAAAATGGAAATTAATTCTGTGGAATATTTTAAATTTGCCTTAAGGGACACTGTATTGAAGAACAAACATCTTTTAAACAACAATTCAGGGTAGGATAAATATGCTATCCATTGTAATTTCAAAAATGTGTCCATTTAGAATAACATTTTTGACCTTAATAAATACTGAAAATCTCATATTACTTGCACAAGTGTTCACAGTTCTTATTTTAACAGATACATATTTAATTTCCTCATACTATCTTTGTGATTAAACTACTTGAACAGATTCAATTGAAAAAATACATTCATACAACCATTACAAGGCATAAAAATATTAAATATCATCTATTCTCTTCTTCACTAATTTCCAATATTTATGAGCAGGGCTTATTTTCTACCAGTGGCAATCTACATAAGTCAAAATTTACCTACAATATGTAACCAGAGAGTCACCTTCATTTCTAATTGTGGGCCCTTCTACATACTACTGTACCAACCTGTAGACAGTGACAACTTATTTATTATTTTCTCAAATAACTTCAACAACATTGCTTGGTATTTCCAGAAGTTTTTTTTTTTAAAAAACAGTTTCTAGATTTCCCTCTTATAATTGTTCTAATTTCACTACTCTATTTTATATACAAAGATTTTCTATTTGATGTCACGTGCCCCATATGTATTTCAATAAAATTTGTGCCTGACGAGTCAACATAGAATCCTATATATTTAAGGTAAATTGGATTTATGGAATGAAATCAATAATTTAGCAAATACCTTTTAATGAATTATTATGTGTGCTTCTCACCAAAAAAGAGTATTTTCCTGTAAGGTCTCAATAGCATGACCATAGAATGATCTAAATTGATTAGACATATCTATAATAAATCATTTAATTTGTAAGTGTCAAAGGGAAGAAGTAATTGTAGAGTCTGTAACTAAATTACATGCTTTGATACTACCACATCTTTTTCAAAGTGAAGTAGTATATCCTGCCAGGATAAGATAAAAGCTTATACTGTTCTTTGTATATTCACTACTATGTTTCACCTTTAGCAAGCTTGACTGTGAATGAATAACAGTGAAGAGAAAAATTCTATTTAATTGTGATTCTCAAATTTTATTTCAAGTGTCTGAATTTATTAGTGATATTTTTTTTTTTTAGATATGTGGACAATGTTCAATACATTGTTTTCATTTTAAGCTATTCTTAGTAATTCTTCAAAGTGTTAATTCTTGTAATTCAAATGTTAATAGAAATATTCCAGCCTTTTTATGCTCTATACAAAAAATGTACTTCTGCTAAGATGCAAAAACTTCACAATTTATTTTTACTTCCCTATCTTCTTGGTTATCGCACTTGGATAATTTCCTCAGAAGTAAGCATCAGCATTTAGAGGTAATATAAATGTATAGTAATCCTTTAAGCCACACTTAGCTAATAGATTGTACTTTTTACAAGCCAATTTGTGTTTATCCTAAGATAACGTACTTTATTTGGAAACATAATTGTTCATTGATAGATTTTCTAGCTATAAAATGTGCATGCATATTTTTAAGCTAAATGTAATAAATGGATTTCATAGGTATATGAAAAACCAATAAAATAAATTATGATCTGCAAGAGAGCTTTTAACTGGTATATATTTCAACCATTCAAGTTTCAATTTGTTAAATTTTTTATGTGCACATTCCAGTATTACGTGTAATATTAGAAGCTATGATTAGAAACAAGCCTGGGGGACTAGATGAATCACTGGGTTGCTAATAGGATATTAAGTCTTTTGCATCTACATAGTCATTTGGTTGAAATCTAGCCAACATTATAGGGTACCATGTTATAATCTGCCAAATGAAATGACTATGTTACAAGACCCAATTCTATTGAAGAGAAGGCTACGTTCTTTATACTGACCAATGTAATCATTATAAGGTTAAAGGTAGCTCATTTTATACCAACTCATGACTATCATCGATACTTGCTCTCTGAAAGATCAATAAAGGTCCTTAATTAGCATGTAATGTGAGAGAGTTTTGTGTGATGTAAATATCAGAATAGAAGGAATTATACATTTAAATAACCTGTATCATAAGGATATTTTTAGAGATACATACTTTCTTTAAATGTCCTAACTATAATATAACATGGAGTTAAAGCTCAAAATATAATAAAGAGGCACTAAAGAGTGCAGTAAAATTGTTAATCAAATTATCTATCCTTTAACATATTTCATGATCTTAAATATAAAAAGTAACAATAATAGTTACGAGATCTGAAGCTGGTTCTGTGATGCAAAGGAAGTAATTTATGCCAGGGTAACAACTGCAATGTCTGTAAAAATTTATGGCTAAAATATAGAGATTTGGCTTAATATTTGTGACATAAAGCATAATTAAAAATATTATTTTGATTTTATTTCATATTTTCACATTTGCTTTCCATTCATCCTTTCTTATATCTGTAAAAGAGTTGTTTTAACATGCTCCTGGCATAAAGTATAAAATACATTGAAAGATAAGCACTTTTTAATGTACTTCTGGGCATTAGGAACATGAACAATTCTCTAATTCATTAATTTGCCAGTAATTTTCTTCTGATGATGAAATTCACCAGTGGCTGTGATCTCGGCTCATAACCAAAGTAATGTAATGGATTTCCCTGAGTCATACATGGAAATTAGCCCCATTAATTCATAGTGGTTGTTTTCAAACTTACTTGACACCCCAAAATACCTAGAGAATTTCTAGTCTTTCATTGGCATTAGTTGTTCGCTAGGCAATAATTCTCAAATAGGAGTGAAGTTGTAGCATATTTCAAAATTTCTTCGAGGTGGGGGTGTGGTTGTCTCACATTGTCATTTCACCTTAAAGCACTATTTCTAGAACTATTTCTGATGTTCTTAGGAGGATTCTTAAAGTCATAGGTCTATAGCTCTCCGGAATTTCTACCTATATGCCTCTGATATTTATTTCTTTGTCCATTCAGAAAGATAAATTGTCTCCTATGTTTTATTTACAATACTATCAATTTTGGAGATTTTTTGCTTTTACTGTGTTGGTTCCCAGTTGGTTACCCAGTAGATTCCTAGCAAAACCCTTAAATGAAAAGGAATGTGCTCTATGCTTAAGAGAATATAAACAAAAGTACTGCTGGAGAAAGATGGATGGGACTGAGCAGGACTTTCAGAAGACAGAGAAAGGTAGCTATACACTGCTGAGGAGCAGAGAAAGGGGGCAGTATCTTATCTAACACACTAAATGCATGTTTCAGACAAGAAGCTGAAAAAGCTTTGGCGTTTTTATTCAGACATGTATAAAAACAAAACCAAAAATTTCAATGATATAACAAATATTTCCCCCCAGTTCACCATCCAAGGGGACAGAGATCTGAAGAGGGATCTTCTTTCTGTCCCACCTGGAAGCTTCTCACTACTGCATGAGAATAGCTCCTACAAGTGGATCTTGGGGGCCCTCGTGGGTAAGGATTGCTGATCATTTACACACAAGTGGGTTATGGTTTACACAAAGATGTCCAATTATTTTTCCTTCTGATCCTCCACCCACCAATTCCTGAGATGAGAGGTCTGGGTACAGGAGGAGAATGTGGTTGTTGGAGTTAGACTTGATTCAGTGCAAAAATAAGAAAACAGTGCTCGTTACAAGGACTCTGACTTATCTTAATTTTCCTTGACATCTTAGAGTAAAACGTGCACTGGAATTCAATACCACCAATTTTGGACATGAAGATTAATAGACTGTAGAAAAGAGATGCTTGTAAATGAATGATTAATGCCATTGTAGGGAAGGAAAAGTAATTTTCCCTCCATCATTTGAGTTCTTGGCTGGGATGAACCCCTGTAACAGAAGACAGATTAACAAGAGAAAAAAAAAAAAAGAAGTTTATCAACATGTATCTTTCATATATATAAGGGAGATACCCAAGGAATGAGTATTTATCCAAGAGGTAATTAGAGCTTTGGCTTATGTAGTATCTTCAAAAAAGAACAGAAAGTTAGTAGAACAATGAAAAGACAAAGAAGAAGGACTTTGATTCTCTAGGGATGTCCGAATGTGGGAAGACTGATACTGTAGTCTCCTCCTACCCACAGAGGATAAGTTCCAAGATCGTTGGCGGATGCCCGAAATCATGGAGAGTACCTACCCTTATAAATACTATGTTATTTCATATATGCATGCTTATGATAAAGTTTAACTGGCAGATGCTGCAAATCCAGTAATTTTTACATTTTTTGGTTCAAACTTCATTTGTGATTCTGTGTAACCATCCCTTACTTGCAGTAAATGGCTTGGTGTTACTCATTTCAGGGGATCCCTTGCTGAAGTCTTCATAGAGGCTCCATCTTCCTGGCACAACACATTGCTGTCATTGAAATATGTTCTGTTCTTGTCTTCTATCCCCAAATTTAAATGCCTTTTTCATCTTAACTAAGTGAATATCATGCACTGTGGCCATAACTTTTGCAGTTGTGAGGTACGAGAGCAAAAACTAGCACAAATTTATTTTTCCTTCTTCTCAATTTCATGGATGATTCGGTCTTAACCAAAGACCTTAACAACTTCAGTGTATAATTTTTTTTTTCTTTCTTCAGTAAGTCGAGGACTTTTACCTTTTCACTTAAGGGAAGCACTTAAAGGATTCTAAATGGCATATCTGAATGGCCAGCATCACTACTCTTGCACTTTGGGGCCGTTATTAATCAGGGTGACTTCAACACAAACATTGGGATACCACAACAGTCAATCTGATAACCAAGATGACTTCTAAGTGACTAATAGGCAGGCAGCATAAAGAGCATGGATCCACTGGAGAAAGGGAAGATTCATGTCCCATGCAGGACAGCATGAGACTTCAGCACACTACTGCAAATGGTGTACAATTTAAAATTTATGAATTATTTCTTTTTGGAATTTTTCTTATAATATTTTTGGACCATAATTGACCACAGGTAACTAAAACCATGGAAAGTGAAACCACAGATAAGGAGGGATTACTGTATATAAGAGTTTGTTATATAAATTTCTCTGATTCCATCTCAAGCCTTGAAAAGGGTTTACAGTTATCTTCAGTGATAAACCCTTGTTCTTCCACTTACAGAGAGGAGTGGAGCAAATAGGTGGAGTGCAGAAAATTTGTCTTGTATCTGTTTCTTCCTAATTGCCTTTAGCTCAAAATAATTCTTATACTAAAATAACATATTTAGGGGTGGCAATTCTGGTCTCCTATACCATGTTTTGCGGAGTGGTAGTTAGAAAGTCTAGGGATTGAGAAAGGCTTTTTAAAGAAATTGACTTTTAAGCTGAACTTTGAATAATCAGTGACCTCACCAGACAAAAAAAGGGTGACAAACATTCCAAAAAGATTAAAGTATAAAGGGAAATAGCACCAAGGAATGAGCTAGTATGATAATTTAGCAAACTATAGCTAATTCCATGCATCTCTAATTCCCAGTGAATGTGAATGATTGTTAGAGTGAGTGAGACTAGGGAGATTAGTCAGGGCAAGAGCATCCCTACTCACCCAAATTTGAAAACAGTAGGTTTAGAATGGATTCACAGTTTGTGGATTCTGATGCAGGTTCCTAAACTCCACTATTTCATAGTATCCAGGAATAATCATCACAATTATTTATTTCTTTATGAATAATCATAATGAACCATTTGGTTTTCATATGGCAAACGCTTAGTTTTAATTTTGAGGGCCCTGTTAGGATATATGAGTTTGCTACACTTGATACAACAGGATACTTGAATTTTAAATGACTTGGTGCCATGCTTGTTTTTGCCCTTGCTATTCTCTTGGGTTAGCACATTCTTCCCTCAAATTTTTCACATGACTAGCTCTTTCATGTTGTTCAACTTTCAGTTCAAATGGCACCTTCTCAATAAAGCCTTCACTGACCGGTCTCTGTAAAGGAGACAAGGACATACTCACACTATCTATCACATTATTAATATTTTATTGTATTTCTCTCTGAATGTTTAACAGTATTTGAGCTTGCATTTTCAATGGTTTTGTTTTGGAGGGGAGAATATTTCAGATATATTTTTTGTTTATTTTTTAAAAACTATGTCTTTTGCTACTAGAATCCAAATTCCATAACATCTAATGCCTTTTATGTGCAACTCACTATAGTATTCTCTGAGCTGGGAACTGCTTGTCTAAATTTTAATGTGTTGGAAAATGACAAGATTTCTGCTGCACTTTTTGAATTGGCCCAGAATTGACAAGCTCAAAGGCTTCAGGGACCACAAACCCTGCCTGGCTAGCCCTAGGGCTGAAGTGTCAATATCTGGGCACTCTTAAAATTCACTCAGAGCTATCATTCAGCCAAAGAATGGGGTGTGGAAAGCACTTGGCATAGGCTCCCAAGTCAAACAGACCTAGACTGAAGTTCCTGTTTTGCAATATACAAAATGGCAGAGCTTGTACTTAAGTCTTTTGATCAGCACAGAAGAGTGATAAAAGCACCTACAGCATAGGAGGGTTGTAAGAATTCTTCCCTTTGTCCATTGGATCCACACTGTCTACGCTGCCTGCCCATTAGTCCCTTAGAAATCATCTTCGTTATATATTATATATTATATTGCAGGTTGGGCTTTCTTTGATTATTTGCTCTTTTTATCCATTTCCAAATAATCTGTATTTTATAAACAATTAATAGTTTTTTTATAAGGTGCACTGTGGAACTTAACATGACTTGATCTCAGTAGCCAGTATTCAGACGAGTAGGGCCTAAGAAAGCCATCAACAAGTATGATTTTCATAGGTAAATATACAATATTCACAATATAAAATATAAAGAATTTGAGCATTTGCAAGGGCTTGATATGCAGAATCTACAGAGTTTGGGTTCTCCTATTTTTAAGTGATTCAAGAAAGTTTCTTCAAAATCAAACCCTAGCGGGAAAAGATGAGTAATTATCTGTTACCTTTGAGAACAAGAATTAGCCTAGAAACTAGAAAACAATATTAAGAGTTTTATTTTGTTTACTTTATAATTAGTGTACATGTACATAAATAAACAGCACAGCAACTTTGGAATACCGTAGAACATTAGAGTTATTGATTTTAAACTTTTCTCCCATTTTTACCTAGTAAATGCTAGATTTTCATGTCTGGTTTTGGCTTCTGTCCAAGTAATATTTCTTATTTAGTAAAATCTTATTCTGTTGCTTGAACATTTTGCTATTAATAACTGATTAGAACATTGATGAAAAGCTATTGTTAGAAAAATTTTGTTCTTCCTAATTAACTTCATTTGAATCATTTTCATCCATTTTGTTGAGCACTCCCCTTTGATCTACATTGCATTGCATTAATGATTTTGCTGCAAACAACATAAATGTGTTTTCCATATTCCCTCAGCAAATGTAAATGCTAATAGTACATCTATATGAAAAATGTCAATATAATAAGCTTAGATTAAGTACAGTGCTAGCCATAGTATGGAACACCCGTATCTAATTAATGAATGACATTATTTATCTTTAATGTTTTGGCAATTCAAAAGAAATGAAATATTTTACAATTTATCTATAGACTGCAGTCATAAAAAACATTCAAATAACCAGTCATTGTACTTGTATAGAAGTAGAGGGATGAGACCAAACTTAACTTCTTAATCAGAATACCAGTAAGTACTGTGGGTGACATACTGTTCCTAGATATTATGATAATATAGCACAAACTCCTTCCTTAATGCATCAAAATGTCTTAGAATATTTCCTGCTGTGTTTTGTTTTACATTGGACTCCATATAACATGCTCATGTGCTCATCCTTCAAACCGAAGCCTGCATTCTCAAATCTGTGGGTATGCTTTTTAATATCTCCTGATGCTCTGTAGTAAACAGGATTCTAGGATGATCCCCAAAGAGTTACATCTTTGTATAATTTCATCCCCTTAAGTGTGGGCAGAGCCAATAAAATATGAGAAAATTGATGAGATACCGTTTTCTTGATTGGGTTATATTATAGTATTAATTAAAAGGTGACTGCATAGCCATTCTCATTATGCATTTTGAACAAGAGATTCTCCTACAGCCTTTGAAGAAGAAAGCTGCCCATTAGGAGAGAGGTTTGGAGAGGGCCATGTGGTGGGATGGGGAGCCTCAATAAGAAAACAGAGACCTCAGTCCTACGCCTGCAAGGAAATAAATTCTGCTAACAACCACATGACCCTGGAAGAGGCCCCTGATACCCAGAAAGGAATATGGCCCAGTCAACCCTTACATTGAAGCCTTGTGCCACCCTGGGCAGAGTTCCTACCTAAACTTTGCTTGAGTTCTATGAAACCATGAAATAATAAATATATGTTGTTTCAAGTTACTTACTTTTGGTAATTTGTTATAGGAAGTAGAAAACTAATGCATACTACCTGTTTTACAAAATGTCTCTGTACCTTTCCTTACATTGCTTCTTTTGCTTGCAATGACTCCACATTCTACCCTTCACTTCTGTCTCACTGACTCCTACTTCTCATCTGGACTCACATCAGGTGTCACTTCTCAGAAGACTTTTGTCACGTTCAGTGCAGAATAGATGAGTTTATATCCCTTTCTTCTTCCTACTGTCATTGTATATGCTTTCTTATATTTTATTTTAATGGGTTTCCATATAAGGCCCTTAAGTGCAAGAATTATGTCTTACTGTTACCGCATCACATTCTCTAAGTTAATGTAATTCATCGTGTTTTCATAATCTACAACAGTGGTCCCTATACTCCAAGTTTCAAGTGGTCCTTATCCTTCAGGATGGATTTGAATACAATACTCTTAATGTGTCTGTATTGATGTATCTTATAATGGCTGAAGATGATCAATAGCCCCTGGATAGATATGAAATTGCTTCATTTAGTTAGTTAATTGACAGCAATGGATGATTTTGACATCAATGCAATTTTTAAGGCATTAAAATGCATTGTTTTGGCCAATTGTACTGCTTACAAAGTTCTCTCTACCATATGGTACCAACACAATGGCATTTCTGAAGGGTTCATTATGGCTTGTTGATTTTTTTGGTTCTATGCACTTGAACTCTTGAAGCCAGGTTATTAAGTATGAAATGTCCTATTTCCTTAACTGCTAAGTTTGACAGTTCATATCTCTGACATTTCACTTTGACACTTCTTGTTTTACGTTTATTGTGAAGGTACATCCTCAGTCTTTCAAACACATGTTTTGGCTTGTGATTTTCTTTCAAAAAAATTTTTAGAGCAATTTTTGTGAAACCATGGGTAAGTAAAAAATTCATGTTATTTTCGAATCTGACTTCCCTTGTGGAACTAATGTAGTGCAAACAGCTTGAATATCAGCGAAGTGTTTGGGAAGGATGTGGCTAATGAATGCACAGTACGTCAATGGTTTGAGAAGTTCCATTCTGGTGATTTTAATCTTGAAAATAAGCCACGCAGGAGAGCTGAGACCAATGTGGATGATGATGAGCTGAAAGCTGTAGTGGAAGCGAATCCATCTCAACTTACGCATGTATTAACAGCATGGTTTGACATTACTATTAATATTCCAACAATATTGGACCATTTGAAACAAAACTGCAAGTTAAATAAGCTGTATAGATGGGTTTGGCATGAATTAAATGAATGTCAGAAGAGAAATCATCTTGAAGCTTGCTTTTCTTTGCTGTCACAGCATAAAGATGAACCATGTCTACACCATATTGTTATATGTGATGAAAAATGGATTATTTTTGACAATTGCAAGTGTTCAGTACAATGGTTGGATAAAGATGAAGTTCCAAAACACACTCCAAAACTGAATATTCATCCAAAAAAGTTAATGGTATCTGTTTGGTTGTCCAATGCTGGTGTTATCCACTACAGCTTCAAGAAGCCTGGTCAGTTGATTACAGCGATGTCTACTGCAACCAATTGGATGAAATGATAAGGATGCTTGTGATTAAGCAGCTGAGACTGATCAACAGAGATAGGCCAATCCTCTTGCAAGACAACGCTCAATGACATGTTGCACAAAAAATGCTGTTCACACCACAGCAGCTGGACTTGGAAACTCCCTGTCATCCACTGTATCCACCAGATGTTGCATCAACTGACTACCACTTCTTCCAGGCTTTGGACTACTTCTTGAAAGGAAAATATTCAGTTCTCAACAAACTGTGGAAAAAGTCTTTCATGATTTTATCACCAGTGGCTCTCCAGTCTTCTTCACTGCTGGCATAAACAAGCTACCATTAAGATGACAAAAATGTACCTATAGTTTAGGTGCATACTTTGCTTAATTGTACTGTTTATTGTTTGAGATAAAATAAGCTACACTTTTCATTCAAAATTGGACATCTCATATTTAATGACCTAATATTTAGCTGAGGTAGCCTAGGTGTGCAGGAAGAAACACTGAACACTAGGTTGAATTTGAATTTCAGAAAAACAGTAATTGTTTAATCTAAGCATGTCCTAAATATTGCATATGACATACTTATGCTAAAAATTTGTAGAATATACCTTTATACCAACAGAAATCACATTATTATTATATTTTTACTTCAAAGGTGTGCTTACTATTAGTAAACTTTGGGATTTATGATTTGTTATAGTTATATTTAAAGAAGACATTATGGGGAAAGTACAGCTGCTTTAGAAGACAGGGTCAATTAAGATTTTTCCCTTAGAAAATTTAAATTCTGTCTATCTGGGCTAAAAGTTAAAGTTTAAATTAAATTGCTTTTCTATGATATTAGATTATTCCTCTATGAATGATTAGATTAAAATAATCACAACATACAGGAAAGTTTAGTGAAGTAGAAGGAAGAAATACAAAACACATTACTAATTTAATTTTGGTCATTGTAATTTTCTACATGAAAGTATAGCAAGACGTGCATTAATTTGCAAGGGCTGTCATAACAAAGTACCACCACCGAGTGGCTTAAACAATGGAAATGTCTTGCCTCACAGTTCGGGAGGCTAGCAGTCCAAGAACAAGGTATCAGCAGAGTTGGTTCCTCCTGAGGGCTGTGAGGGAAAATCTGTTCTGTGACACTCCCCTAACTTCTGGTGGCTGTCTGGTAATCTCTGACATGCATTGGCTTAAACCTCTGCCTTATCGTCACATAGTATTCTCCTTGTGGGCTTATCAGTGTTCACATTTTCCCTGTTTATAAGGACACTAGCTGTATTAGATGTCCATCTTACTCCAATATGACCTCAACTTAAAATTATATCCATAATGACTTTATTTCCATATAAGTAACTTTCTGAGATACTAGCGGTTAGGAGTTCAACACATAAATTTGGAGGTGGGGTAGGAAAGGCACATTTCAACCGCTAACAACACAGTAGAAAGAAATAGACATAAAATTTCCAAATAGTTGGGACCACTAGATTCAAATTTGATTCCTCACTGTGTACACTGCCTTTAGAAAATCTCTTAATTTCCTTTTCAGTTGTATAATGTGTAAAATGGAGCTAATAACAACAGCCTTGTTTACAGGGATTTTGTGATACTCAATAAAATTGTAGATTTTTTACACGCATTCTCAAGTAAAATATGAATTGGCCCTTTAGAGTAAATTTTTAGCTAAAGAATCTATAAGCTAAAATATAACAGGTGAAACACATCATTTATTTTTAGCATCTGATAATAGAACTTAGAAAATAACTCTGGAATCTTTCTCAACTACTACTCTGTGCTATATTTATCCAATTGACAGAGGGACTTATTATTGCCAGTCTGTCCCTTTTTCTCTGTCAGTATAGCCATTTGTTTGTACGATTAAAATTATCTCTTAACAGACCTTTTAATCTCTATCCTGACTACCTGTCCTTATTCTTTTTATATATATATATAATATTATTAAAAATGGTATGTAACCTTGGCATTAATGGTGCAAAGAAGAATAGAGAATAGACATTGTTCTTGATGTGCTTAAAATATATTGGTGGAAACAGCAGAAAAATAGAAACAAAACTGTGGAAAGATTATTAACTTCTATTAAATTTTCATATTCAGATTACTAATAACTTTTATTAAGTTTTAATATTCTGATTTTAAATAATGAACAAATATATTAGGAGAAAAATGGCAAATTAAGTGCCAATATCATTTGTGAATAAGATGCAACAGAAAAACACAATAGCAAACCAATCTACCAGATTAATCTTTCATGGCTGGGAATAATTTATTCCAAGAATTAAGTGATGTTTCACAATGATAAACTTTATTTATATATTCCATTACATTTACTATTTAAAAGAAAATTACTTAAATAATTATTCTGACGATACCAAAATATTATTAAATTCAGCACTATTTGTTATTGAGAAACAACCTTCGGTGAGATAGACATATAATGAAAATATTTTTGTATAAAATACACGTACCTGAAACCATTAGCAAGATTCATTTCTTAATCAGTAGTTTTCAAATTTAAATGCACAGAAAAGAGTATTCTAATTGCAAGAATATTGCAATGAACATTTTTATATACTTCTAGATTCACCGTCTTTAAACATTTTATTCCATTTGTTTCTCCTCTGTTTTTATTTCTCAACTATTTGAGAGGTCTTTGACAGACAGGACACTAGTTTATTCTTAAATACTTTATCACTTGTTGTCTAAAATGAGAGCATTCTCCTACATAGCCATACTGTAATGGTCATGCTCAAAAAACTTAACATTAAAAAATAACATCATTTACTACAGACCTCATCTCTAAATTTCCTCATTTATCTTAATAATTTCTTTTGTAAACCTTTTTCCCAGTCATCAATTACACATTACATATAATTGATGTGCTGTTTTCGTCTCCTTTAAATTAGAACATTTTCCCCATTGTCATTGTTGTTTATGACATTGACATTTTTGAAAAAATCAGTCTAAGTGTTCTAGGGCTTATCACTCAATTTGGATTTGTCTGGTTAGTTTCTTATGTATAGATTCAGGTTGAAAATTGTCGATAGGAATACTACATATGTGATGTCTGTTGTATTGTTTTTCTCAGGTATGCACACTTGGAGACAAGGAATGTCAGTCTGTATCATTTTGGTAATATGTTTGATCAGTGTATCAGACTTCTATTGCTGTGTAAAAAATTACCAAAAATGTAGCAACTTACAACAATACAAATTTATTATCTCACAGTTTCTGAGGGTCTGACGTCTGGCAGATTTTGGCTGAGTTCTCTACTTAGAATCTCACATGGTTGAAATCAAAGTGTTAGCTGTATCTGGAGGCTTGACTGGGGAAAGATCTGCTCTCTCAACTTGTTGGCACAATCATTTTCTTGCAGCTGTATGACTACAGTCCCTATTTTCTTGCAGTTGGCAGGTATTACTCTTAGCTTCTAGAGACTGCCCATAGTTCCTTGCCACTTGGCTCCCATGGCAATTCAGAACATGGCAGCAGTTTCTTCCTCTCCCAGGCAAGCAGCGGCACACTTCTCTGTTTCTTCCCTCACTGACAAGCCAGAGAAAACACTCTTATCTACTTTTAAAGTATTCACTTGATTAGGACAGGCCAAACAAGGATGATTTCTGTTTTGCTATATAACATAACATAATAAAGGGAGTGATATTTCTTCGTAGTCATAAGTTCTACTAATGCACTAGGGCAAAGTCATTTACAGGGCTTTTATACCGGAAGGTGAGAATCTTGGGACCATCTTAGAAGTCTGCCTATGTCAATCAGATTTTGCATTGTTAGAAAAGGAGAGGGGGCTCCGAATAATTTGGCCTTTGAAAGTCTAAAGAATTTACATATACAATTATTTGATCCTTGTCTTTTCTTGAAATAATTCATTGACACATTTCTCTACTTCCATGGGAATTGATCTAAGCAGTCAACCTCTACTGGGGTCCAATTTTACAGAAAATGTTCATCGGAATGTTTGTAGAAAACATTTATATAAGACTAAAATGTGTCTAAAATTTTGCAAAATATCCTTCATAATTTTTGATTGTTTTGTTTTAATAATCTTCCTTTGTCATTTCTAATTTTATACAGTTATATTCAGTATGTTTATAAATTATGTTACCTAACAGCTTTTTCTAAAGAACGGCATTTTTATTTACTAATTAATTCTACTATTTTTGTTTGCTTTTAACCTCTTTAATTGCTAACTTTATATTTATTATTTTCTTCCTGGTGCTTAATTTGGACTTACTTAATTATTTATTTTCTTATTACTTGACTTAAAAATTTAAATCACTTAATATTATTCCTACATGTTCACTGATATAAGTATTAAAGCTATGACCTCTCTGATCACTGTTTTAAAATGTAGTCCATAGTAGCTCATAGATATTGATATATAATGTTTTTGTCATTTGATTTTAGAAATTTTGTAGGTATATATTCGCCCTTCCCTCAAGAGATGTTTAATAAATAATTTTTAAGTTAATATTCTTAGTGCAGAACAAATGTTTAAAAGTCAATAAAAATCTTTATTCCCATCCTTTCTTTCTTTCCTTTGTTCTTTCTCTTCCTTCCTTCCTTCTTTTCCTTTCTTTCTTTCTTCCTTACTCTTTCATGCTTTCTGAATAATCCAATCAAGAAACCATTTGGTTGTGCCAAGCAAGGTAGCAGACACACCTGGAACAAGGATGGCAGGTATGACAGCAGCCTGGCACAGGAAGACTGGGTCTGAGTGAGGAAAAAGGTGTCCATGAAAGCTGGTGACAGCGGGATGCTAGTGTGACATATTGAAGCCCCAATGGAGTGACGAGAACATCCGCATGGAGAGTGCTGATGACAACAAAAGATTATTTACACATACAGTGGTTGATCCAATAAGTAAATATAATAGAAATTACAGTGGCCAGGTTTCTTATTGTCAGAGAAGGGGATTAAAAACATGGAAAGAGAGAAAACTAGAATGAAACCTGTGACACTAGATTGGAATTGAAATTATCAGTAGGAACTCAAGAATTCCAACAGATGTAGCTAGTAAATAAATAATTAAATTTACATGTCTATAGCTCCACTATCTAGGGCTCTGAATGGTTTCTTTGGGATTTACTTTCAAGGAGCTTAAAGTCAAGACTGGATATTTGACATACACACCAAGACCGATGAATAAGGTGTAAGTTAAAGGCTATCATAAAATGTAGAGATAAAGTACTGGAATATCAAAGAATGAAAATAGCATTTTTTTTTTTTTTT
>CAUYRT010015299.1:0-13182 GCA_963574885.1 Lepilemur ruficaudatus | reverse complement strand
AGGTGGGCGGGTCGCTCAAGGTCAAGAGTTCGAAACCAGCCTGAGCAAGAGCAAGACCCCGTCTCTACTAATAATAGAAAGAAATTAATTGGCCAACTAAATATATATAGAAAAAAAATTAGCCGGGCATGGTGGCGCATGTCTGTAGTCCCAGATACTTGGGAGGCTGAGGCAGAAGGATCACTTCAGCCCAGGAGTTTGAGGTTGCTGTGAGCTAGGCTAATGCCACGGCACTCTAACCCGGGCAACAAAAAGTGAGACTCTGTCTCAAAAAAAAAAAAAAAAAAAAAAAGACAGATGCAGAGAGAGTATTGACAGGCTGGTTGATTGAACCAGGGGTAAGGAAAACCAGGGGTAAGACAGCAACTCCGAGGGTCGGGCTCGTGCCCCTCGGCAGGTGGCGATGCTGTTCCCCAGGACAGGGGTGCATAAGAATTGTCCGATGGGGTGGGGAAGCTGAGAAAGGTTATTGGTTCCTTCTGGGACAAGCTGAGCATCTGGGCTCTGTGGGACGCTGGAAGGTGTGCTTGTCAGACAGTGAGTGACATCGGTGTGTCTGGAGACGGGCACAGAGCTTAGGGCTGCTGGTGTGACTGGAGGGTCAGGACTTTATAGATGATATTTTATGCCTGGATGTGAACAGGACCTCCTGGGGCAGTGTTCAGAGGGAGAAGAGACAAGATCCCATTGCAATAAACCCCAAAGGGTGTCCAGATTGGTTCCTAGATGCCAGAATTCCACTTGGCAAAAGTCATGCCATCAGCCGGGGTGAAGAATCACTGGCCCCAGGAAGGGTGATTGTGATGGGCTGTGGGGACTCTGACCTGAGGTCGGAGTTCTGGGGTCTTGCCAGTCTCTGGACCCCAGTCTGAAGTCACCCATGTGCTTATCTCTCTCTCTTCTCTCCTTCAGGTGTTTACAAAATATGGGAAGTGTTACATGTTTAACTCAGGCGAGGATGGCAAACCTCTGCTCACCACGGTCAAGGGGGGGACAGGCAACGGGCTGGAGATCATGCTGGACATTCAGCAGGATGAGTACCTGCCCATCTGGGGAGAGACAGGTGAGCTGGGCACAGGGACCGGGCACTGGGCAGTGGCGGAGGGGTGCAGGGCCGACTCTGAAAGACTGGTCTGGCTCAGATGGGAGGTCTTGGCCCACCCTGCGAAGGACTGCTCTGCAGCAAAGGGCTGGTGACATGTGGTAAATGGGAAAGATGTCCCAGGCATGGGCCGGGATGGCCTGGGTTTGCTCAGCTCACTGGGTGGGAGAGGGCAGGTGATGGGAATACAGGAGAGGGAAGGTAGGTGAGGGGAGGGGAGGTGTTGGGAGGATGCATGGGGGAAGGTTTGCAGCTGCAGGTGTGGTTGGGCAGGTGAGTGGCTTGATTTCAGAAGAGGAAAGGATGGATCAGTCTCTTCCTCTTCCGGCCATCCTGAATATCCCAACCCAGCTAGGAGTCCATCCAAAAGGAAGGCAGGTTTCTGCCCAATGGGGAAGGTGGAGGGGGCTGTGAAATGTTGGAAAACCAAAGGACATGGACCCAGGGACCTGGCCCCCTGCCTGTGTGGGCTGTTGGGGGTCCCATGTGTATGAACCCTGATGCTTATTTCAGGCATTCATTTATTCATTTATTTATTCAGCAAACTATTCATTAGCCATGTATACCGTCTCAGGCTTTGCACCAAAGTAAGGACATTAAGGCGAAAAGACCGGTCCTTGATCTGAGGCTGGAGGAAGAGATGCAGTCACAGAGGGGCTCAGGGAAAGCACCATACTGCACGGCGTATTTGAGCAGGGTCTTGAGATAAATGAATGAATGAATAAAAGAAATAAAACCCATTGACTTCACAGCATGGCTGAGGAGCTCTCTGCACTGTGAACAGTGAAAGGATGATCATGGCCAGCAGGTGGGGGATAGGCCGAAAATCCCAGGGGCAGAGGATGTTGCAAGTGTCTCACATCTTGGGAGTCTGAAGTGCCTCAGCCTCTGGAAGCCCCATTCTGCTCAGAGCAGAGCCTCTGGTACACTCTTTCCCGCCTCATGGACAGCTTTACCTCTCAGATATTTAGGGAAGCAGTGAGGAAACGACTTCTCTGGACGTAATTCTGACTCACAGAAGGATCTTTAGGGGAGGAGGCAATGATTTGCAAGACCACCGCCAGAACCAAGGAGTGAGTTAGAAAAAGCCACCCACTTTGGTTAGACCCAGACCTGTGGGCTCATGCTTAGCGGGTAGAGGGTGACCTTATGAAAACTATGAAAAATGTCCCTTCCTCCAGGCTGACAGTGCCCTTGATCAAACATCTCTGTGTAGGGCACCCTGGTAATATGCCATTTTAAAGAAGGTGGGCTCAGTCCCATGGGGACCTAGAGAGTATGTCCCCAAATGGGCCCTGTGGAATGTCAGGAGTTTGGGATATTACATGTTACATGAAAATAAAAAGGATCTGGGGTCCAAAAAGAATCTAGGGAACTCCGGTTAGACAACATTAAACACATTTGTTCATTGCGGAGATTCTTTAATATGCTACGTCGTGAATTTCCAAGATAGGAATATTATATGCGGCATTTATTTCCCAAATGTCTTTGACCATGGAAACCTTTTTCACCGAAGAGCTCACAAAATATACTTTCTGAAAAGCTGCCCTAGACTACAGAAGGGCAGACCTCATGGCCAGAGGTTTCTAACGGAAATTAAATTGAAGACAGGGAGGAGGTTGTTAAAAACGAAATTCTGTGTAGATACCGCTGAGGAGCTTCAAAGATAAAAGAAATAGGCAGTGGGTTATCTGGGTTGCACATGAGAGAAACCTGAATCAAACAAGCTTAGGCATAAAAGGAATTGTTTTGCCCTCGGAACCCAAGGCAAGCTTCAGCAACCAGCCTGCAGGAGGGACAAGGATGCGGCCACGTCAGAGACAACGGGAACCAAGGGCTCCTCCGCCCTCGGATCTCTCACTCCTCCTCTCCCTGAATCCCTTTCATTCTCTCTCGCTGGAGACACGCTTTTTCCACACACATTTTTTTTTTTTCACACAGAGCTCCCAGTAGATCCTGAGTTTTATATTTTACAGATTCCACCACCAGCAAGAGACTGTTTTCACTGTCTCACTGATGTCCTGTTTGGGGAAAAAAAAAAAAAAACAGGGAAGGAAATCATTGGCCCAGGTCCAGTCAGGTGCCCACCCCTGAACCAATCAGCAGTGAGCAAGGGTGTGAGTTCATGGGACGACCTGGTAATAGACCCAGAGGAGGCTGGGTAAGGGGCAGTTGGGGAAGGAGCTCCCAAGAGAACAGTGCTGGGCACTAGTCCCACCAATGGCTGCACACTGGGGGAGGTGGGGGTGAGGGCAAGTGTGGGTTACGTCGGAGGAAACCGGAATCAGTGCACAGGGAGCTCCCCAAGGAGCTCAAAATCTCAATGGATTGGTTTAAAAGTTGGAAAGACCATAAATGGCCCCTTCCTTCCTCATCTCCTTCTATCCCTCCTTTACTCTGATGAAATACACTTATTTTATCAAATATAATCTGCCTTGATTTCCCCAAATCCTAGTGTTGAATAAGCATAAATGTGACAATATGTTGGATATAATTTTGAGCAAAGCAGTTATCTTTGAAATCTGTGCTAAACTAGGAGTAAAGATCTGGCACCCATCACCCCTCCTGTCTCATCACCTCCTACCAGCCGTGCTCACTGGCTCTGGTCGCATGGGCTTCCCTGCTGCTTCTGGGACGCTCTTACTTCAGTGCAGCTGCATCTGCTACTAACCTCTGCCTAGAATTTTCTTTGCTCAGATATCCAAGCAGCTAATTGCCTTCCCGCATCAAGCCTTCGCTCAGACATCTGTATCACCTTCCCCATGAGGCTGACCCTGACGACCCTGTTTAAAATTGCAACCCCCACCCCCACTCCCATCCCTCTTTATCTGCTCGACTTTTTCTTGTTTCCACGGCATGTGTCACCTTCACATATGCCGTGTGAAATTTATTTATTTATTTTTTTATTTTCTGCCCCTTCCACTGAACCAGAAGCCCCCAGAAGTCAGGGATCTTAGACTATCTGGCACACTGCTGTACACCAGTGATAAATCTTTGCTGAGAGAGAAAAAAAAAACCATACTGGAATTGTGCACACTGCTAAGGCCAGGGTGAGGGAGAAGCTAACGTTAATGAGTACCTACTGTGTGCCGCGAACATTCCCACCTACCCTGCTGACAAGGCATTATAGTCCCCACTGAGGGTGGGGACACTGAGGCCCAGAGAGGTTGTAAACTTCCCAATGGCACACACCTAGTTAAGTAGTGAACCAAGCTTAAACCCCACATCCAAACCCAAAAGTGATGACTAAATTCCTTAAGCGTTCAAAATGGGATTGTAAAAGCACCGCCATGAAAATAGCTCAGGAAAAATGTTCTGCCGATGTCTCTGGAGAGAGAATGGTGTATAATGATAGGTCTGCTGTGGTCCTCCTTGTCTATTTTTTCCTCTTTTCTTTTTCAAGAACAGAATCATTATATTGAGTGAAAGCTTCAGCACAGTCCCCACATATAAAACAGACAAGAGCAGAACTTCTCTGGCTCCACTGAAGATTTCTTTCTCCCTTGTTGCCTATGTCCAACCCTAAGGAACCTTAGGGCTCCATGGAGCCCAGTTTGAAAACCACTGGAGGGGAGGTGGATTTTGTTGGGATGAAAAGTGTTGGTTGGTTCTACGGCTGTGTCCATCCCAGAAACCAGCTCTAAGCATCTCTCTCCCTTCTCCTGGGATGAAAGAAGCTCAGGACTTTTCTGCCGAGCGCCAGAGTCTCAGGGAAGCTGACAGCCTAGACTTCTGATTACACATGCTGGGTTGAACATATGTGCTTAGGGGAGGCCCTTTTCCCAAACCCCACCTGAATGCCAATCAAGGATTTTTCTTTTAAATGTAAACCCACAATAAAAAGAGGATGGAAGAGAAAACAACAGTAAGTGGACGTCAGCACATTTTTGGAAGCTATAAAGCAAATGGACCAGCGGCGACTGAGTGGCAGAATAGACAAGGCTGAAAACTAAGGGCCCGCACCGGGGAAGCCAACAGAAGTCAACAGTTCTCACCCCGGAATCCCCAGAAAAGATCAAGAATTTAAGGCACCAGTTACGGCTGAAGACAGGGATAAGAGGAACAGCTAAACCTGGAAGGATTAGTGAAAAGTCCCTAAAAGAAGCCATTAGGTCCCCAGACGTCCTCCCACAGCCCAAAGCAGCCAGACAAACACCTCTCCCCACCCCAGCAGAAGGTAATACTGGAACAGGCTCTGGATTCAGGGGGATCAGGCACAGCTGAGGCCGTGAGTGAGGTGCTCTACGGAAAAGGGGGAGATGAGCTGAAACCCTGCTTATTGAGTAGGGAGAACCTCAGTCAGGCTCACCTACCCCACCCACCCTGAGCAGAAGTTTGGATGATCCATTGCTAGAGAAACTGACAAGCTCAAAAGGAAAGACCCGCAGACAATGACAGTCGGGAGTCCTCAAACTGCCTAGGTAGGTCACCTTGGAGTGATGCGTCCTTGATAAGTCCACAAACACACAAGGAAAGGCTGTGAGGCCTTCAACAACCTCTTAAGCATGAATGGACAGCAAGGAGCCAGGCATGTGAGGGAAGCCACTGATAGGAAAGGATCCCAATCCAAACAAGAAAGAAACATTGGGGAAACAGAGACAGTGGCTAACAGCACAAGCTGCAGAGCCAGACTGCTTGTGTTCAAATCCCAGCTAGACCACTAACTAGCTGTGTGACCTTGGACAACTTACTTAACCTCTCTGAGCCTCAAAAATGACAATATTAATATTATCTACTTTATAGGGTTGTTAGGAGGATTGAAACAAGTTAATATTTATGACGTGCTTAGAAAAGCGCCTGGATAATACTAGACACTATGCGTTTGATAAATAAAAAATAAATGCAGGAAGCAGAAGAAAACATCAAAACACTTTAATTAAAATTCTCAAGAGAGGCAAGAAATGATACTGCATCCATAAACATAAGCACAGGATGCTATTAAAAAGGAACATCCAGAGAAGAAGAAATCAAATTAAAAATACGACTGCAAACCTTTTTTTAAGAGTCCATAGAAGGATTGGAATCGAGGACATCTCCCAAAAAAGTAAAATAAAAAGACAAAACAGGAAAATGGGAGAGAAAAAAGCATGAAAGTTAGAGGGTCAATCCAGGAAGTCCAGCATCCTAATACTAGGAGTTCTAAAATAACAAAACCAAGAGAATGGAGAAGAGGACATTGTCAAAGAATTAATATAACAAAAATTCTCGACTGGAGTACCTGATCTTCCAGATGAAGGGTTCTCTAAGTCCTGCCTGCAATTGTGGCAAAACAACCAGACCAAGGCACATACTGGCAAAGTTCAGGCTAACAGAAATAAAATTTTTTTAAGTTTCTGGAGAGAGAAAACAAGTCACACACCTGGGATAGAATCCGAATGGCCCAGGACTTCTCAGCAGAAGCAGCAGAAGCCAGAAGACAATGGCACAACGCCTTCAAATTGGTGGAGGCGAAAGATTTCTTTTCTAAGAAAGAAATCTATCCCCAGCAAACTCCAAAGTATGAGAGTAGAATTTAGTTTCAAAAAAGATTGTCTCCCACGAAGACTTTTTCAGGAAGTTACTGGAGGATATGAATGAAAACCAAGAAAGAGGATTGTGTAAGATTCCAGAAACGGGAGATCCGGGCTCAGGAGAGTCCCAGGCACGGATGAAGAGAAGAACCTGGGTGACAGCTGAGCAGGAGGCCTGGAGAGCGATCATTCCAAACCGGAGCAGGAAGATGCCGGCTCCAGCAGGGACGACCCTTATGAACCTGGCTGGCTGTACTGAGACGTGTTTTACAGCTCAGCCATAGCAGCTGGGATTTCTAGTGATAGGTACCCAGCAAGCAGAACAAATCCACGAGGAAAAAGCAAGGCTAAACAGAGCAGAACAAAAAAAAAAACAAAAACAGGGAAAACAGAATAGTTTCAGAAGAAAGAGATCAAAAACATCGTGTGCTACAAGGCTGGGCTGTGCACAATATTTACAGAGTCACAGTTATGTAAAAGCTGGACACTGACTTAGCCAAAATCCCGCAGACCCATATTTGGAAGATGACAGGAAAGGAACCATGGTGAAATACTTCATCTGAGAAGCCTAAATTCTCATCTTCTGTGATTAGGTAGGAATCACACAGATAGGATCATATGATGAGAGAAGATTCCTACCTGGTAGGAATTCCGTAGATAGTATCTGCAATTTTTTAAAAACCAAGAAATAACAGTCAAGCAGTTAACATCCATGCAAATAAACAGCTAACATACTTAGTTGAGAGTTGTTACTTCCGAGAAGTGGGACTCAGGGAGTAGGACCAGGTAGAGCAGGGAGCTGCTGTTTTTCATCAGAAGCCTCGCAGTACCATTTGGCTTTTTAAATTATGTACATATATTGCTTTGATAAAAATAAAAATTAGATTAAAAATAATCATCAATTTTCAGCGTAGCTGGAAGGCCTGAGCAGCTATCAAGGGTAGCACGTTTCCTATCTCCCGTTACAAATGGGACATAGCAAGCTTGGATGCTGATGGTTGCTATGGTTTCTCTGACATCTCTGCTCCCGGGAAAAGCACTTGTTGCAGTGCCTGGTCCTAAGCACCTCCCCAGAGTGAGAAGAGCAGGCTCTGGCCTGGATTCTGAGAGTCCAGGGTACGGGGACAGCAGTCGCCAGCTGAGACACTGTGCTCACTCTCAGACCGGGCCTTGGTGCTGCATTGGGGGGATCCCCACAGGTGCCCAAGGACTCTGGAAAAAGGATGCCATAAATCAGAAGCAATGTTGGAGGCAGGTATCCATTAAGCAGCCAGAAGCAGCCTGACTTTTACCATTCTGGGAAGATCTGCGTAGTGCACATGCTAAGCGCTACGCAGAAAATATATGTGATCTAGTTAAAACTCCCAGCCCACCAGGCAGTGGTCCAAGGAGAACATCTAGGAGCAGATGAAAGAGATCCACCCTCAGAGCTCATGTCTCCTATTTAATAAATCTCCACTGAGCACCTACTATGTGCCAGGCACTCCAGTGATATGGATGAAGGGCCCCGTCCAGGTTTTCAAAGATTTTGCAATCTAGGGAATACCTTGAGGGCTCTTTTTATACAGTAGTTGGAAATGCATCCATCCAACACCTTTCATCTAAAATGCCTAAGGAGGGCCAGGCATTTGCAGTCTGTTCAGGGAACACGTGAACAATTAGGTGTCATCAAGTGCTATGGGAGGTAGAAGATGGATGGAGAATAAAACAGATGATAGTCAGTTCTAGAAGGGAGGGAAAGAGTATCTCAAGGGAGGCTTCAGAGAGGAGATGACCTTTGGTTTTAGTCTCAGGCCTATTTGCCAGGATACTGGGCAGTGGGTGGGAGTTAGAGGGAGATGTGGGGTCCTGGGGAGATGAGGTCCCAGGCAGACGTAAGGTAATGAGGAACAAAGGCCAAGAATGGCCCAGGGTGTGCTGGCATCTGGCTCTAAGGATGAGACCTGGGGCTGGAGAGGTAGGGAGAGGCCAGATCCCCGGGGGCCTGGTGTGTTCTGCTAAAGCATAGATGTTGTCCTAGGAGTCCTGATACTCAAAGCATGGTCCTCTGACCAGCAGCATTGGCATCACCTGGAGCTTGTCAGACACGCAGCATCTCAGGCCCCACCCCGACTCTGCATTGTGGCAGGTCCCCGAGTGACTTGTGTGCCCATTCAAGTGTAAGAAGCTCTGATCTAGACCACAGTTTCCCACCATTTGGAAGGAGGAGGGTGTCTTCTTAACATCAGAACTATTTCTCAGTCATCACCCCACATGAAAGCTATCATGTTTTTTTTATTCATTGATTGAGAAAATATTGCTATGATTTCAATAATGCTATGGATGTTTTTGAATTCTGTAATCACATCATAATCTATATACGTGATCCGTTCGGCAATCTGGTTGTACCTAACTTCCACCGTCAGTGTGTGTAGACAGAATCTTTATAAATAGAGTCTTATAATTTCAGAGACTTCCCGGTGGCTTTTCAAGGGTGTTATCTCCCGAACACCAGTTGCCTACCCAGAATCAGCAGCCTTCTTATCGAGTAATTTGTAATCTCTGAGCCTGAATGCACTGGGGAAACTCATTATTTAAAGAATCCTTGGGGTAAATCTTTTTGTAATGAGACTAACCCCAACTCCTCATGCAGCGCCTTCACTAATGCATGTTTTGAAAATATTCTTTTTAACAGGAACGTAAGTGTAGCCACACTTCTCAGCCATGTAACCAAGTGCTAACATTACCTCCTTCCCCAACATGGGCGCGTCACCCTACAGTGCATAAGGCGCTTTGCCAGCGTTCTAGCCTCTGGTCCTCCCACTCCTGTGACAGAGACGGGAAAGTTCTAATCCTTCAGCAGATTTAAAGATGCAGTAGGCAGGTCTTTGATGCATTCAGTGACTGTCCCACGCTCTCATGGCTAAGAAGTATTGGAACTAGTATTTGAATCCACAGCTTCTGATTTGATCCTCCTGGGCTCTTTCCACCAAGAGCTAGTGTTCCTTAACAAAAAAAAAAAAAGAGAGAGAGAGAGAGAGATTGCTTTAGGTAACACTCCGTTCAACAGAGTGTAATATGTTTTTGCCCTAGGATGTCAGAGGGTCTTTAAAATACTAGCGTGCTCCAACTCTGCAGAAGGGGCTGAAGTTTGCAGCTTTCACCAAACTCTTGTGGCCACTTGATAACATCTCCTGGCTATCCACCCATTCGTGAGAACACTGCTGCATCACGCCGCTGCCCTGAACAGATATAATTGCAGCCCATCCAGCGTGGGGACACAATGTTGATTTTTCTTCCTCCGAAAGCTCGCCCAGCCTGAAAATGTCACCTGTGAGCAATCAAGCGTGAGCTTGCCCGTCTCGGTGCTGGTCTGCTGCCTTACCGGGCCTACCTGACAGGGGTAGGTTGGAGAGGGAGAACAAGATACGCATTGTCCAATTTTAGAGAGGCAGCAATTTGTGAATTCTTTGTGCTGTCTTTAGAGAAATCACCCTCTCCTGGCTTGATGTGAGTTCTGAACAGCCGCGTCTATTTTTTTTTAAATCTATTTTGCAGGAGATTAAAAGGAGATGCAGTCAGGTGAAGAGATTTGCACATGGTCTTCAGCACAAAGAATTTTAGAGCTAAAAGTAACCTGAGAGATCAGCCCCCACTTCGTTTTAACAAAGAGGAAATTAAGGCTCAGAGAGGCACTGTAACTTGCCCGAGGTCTCACAGCTCTTAAGTGGTGGGACTGGGAGTCAAATCTAGGTCTCTGTGATGTCGGAACCCCTGTGTTTCTTGATGGACTTCCTCGCTGCTCTTCCCAGGCCTCAGGTCTGTTCGGATTTCTCCAGCACAAGCAAGGGAGCAGGGACCAAGTTGGCGCCTCCAGTTGACCACATACAGGATTCAGTAGGCCCTTTCCACTAGGGCGCTCCAGGACTGGGGCTGGGACTCTAGTCCCCATGACTGTCACTGTCCCACTTTCCCCTGAACTCTGAGATGGAAGAACAAAGACTGCTTGACTCATTATAAATTAAACTGTTCTTTCCCCTCCATCCCTGCCCAGCTTGGAACTTACTGGCCTGTCATCTGGGACCAATGCTGCTTCTAGCTGACTAACAGAGGGTGGAGGAGGGTGAGGAGTCAGGAGACCCGGATCCTGGGCTCTGCCCTGCTGTCACCTGCCGTGGGATCCTTGGCCACCCCTCTGGAGGCCTCGGTTTTCTCACCTGAAAGACGAAAAGTTAGTTGAACTAAAGAAGTGTCAAGGACTCTCCTAGCTCCAAAACTGTGCAGTCTCGAGTCGTACACTCGGGGCCTGTCTTTTACTTTCTTTGAGCTTTGGTTTCTTCCTCTGTCAAATGAACATGACATAAAAATAAATAAATAAAATTTAATAAAATAGAAATATTGACACCTGCCTCAGGACAGCCGGGGGGATCCAGGAAGATGAAGTCTGTGAAAACCCCAAAGCTTATCACACATGCACCAATATTGTTGTTCGCCACGTCCCAGAGGGATTCAAAGCTCAGCAGCTCGGGGCCCAGACTGAAAAGTCCCAAAGAATCCAAACCAAGGCAGAATGTGACCAGTGACACTAGAAAATCACAGAATATTTGAGTTAAGACCACAAGGTGGAGGGCAAAAGTCACGGGCCTTGCAGCCCAAACACCAAGGGTTTGATGCTGGTTTGCTGTGTGTGGCTAGGGCAAGCTACGCTCTCGGAGCCTTGGTTTCCCTGTCCATACAGTGGGAGAGCTCCCTCTCGGGGTGGCTGTGAGGGGTAAATGAAATGGAAAGCTGGCCTCTGACCATGTTCCGGCCACTCTGAGACTGTTCTTGCGACGGACCAAGAGCATCCCTGTTTCAGAGCCTTTGTGCTTTCTGTACCCTTGGCCACCCCATGGCTCACTTGCTAGCGTCACTCACGTTGCTACACCATCACCTTGACCATGTACTGAGCTCTGTAAGCCAGTCTAGGGGCTTTAAGGGATATGACGATGAAAAAGATATTCCCTCTCCTCCACTCCCCTTCGGAGCCCCAGACCTATGAGCCAAGGCACCTGCTCACAGTAAATAAGCCACACTCCTGCGGGGTAGAAAGAGTGCCGAATGAGAACCCAGGAGACCTGGCTCCTCGCCCTTGCTCTGCTCCTGACTTGCCATGTGGTCCTGGGCAAGCTACTGCCCCTCCCGACTGCATTGCCCAAATGCGGCTGGGCTCAGACCACCCAGAGCAGAATGCCCGGACATGCAGATTCCTGGGCTCCACCCCAGAGTGACTGAATCAGAATTTCTGGGCGTGGATCCCAGGAAGCGGCACCCGGGCTCTCTAGGTGATTTAACGTGCTCCTTGGCCTGAGCGCCTCTGAGGTGGACGGTCTGAGGTCGCCTTCGGCTCTGACAGCCTGTGTTTAGTAGCCTCAGCTCTCAAGGTGGGTCTTCATAGCTAATCAGCTGCCCTGCCCGCGCCAGGGGGAGAGTGAGGGCAGAGACAGGGGTGCAGCTGCCAAGCTGGAGAGCAATCCTCACAGGAGCCAGGGACGTCCTGATGAGGAGTAGAAACAAACACATCTGGGAACGTGAGATAAGGGCTTTGGGGAAAGTGGGGTGGGGTGGGAAGGGAATGGGGGTAGAGGATCGGGGACTGCAGTTGTGGTCTGACCGTGAATACGCCCCATTCTGCTGCCCAGAACCCTGCCCAGATCACCCAGGGCCTCTGCACGAGGGACCCGCCAGAGCACCTGCTCAGGAAGGAAGGACGGTGGTGTCCTCGTCACCCCACAGCTCTGGGAGGGCGGGAGTCTGCTCACAGATGAATGTTCTAAAACTAAGGTGGCCACTGACCACATGTGACTATTTAAGCTTAAGTTTTCATTAATTGAAATTAAATAAAATGAAACATTCAGTTCCTCAGCCACACAAGCCACCTTTCGTGGCTAGCGCCTACCGTATCGGACAGCACATTCTCATCTGCAGAAAGTTCCGCTGGACAGTACTGTTCTGAAAAGAGCAGAAACTGTATCCATCAAGCTCTCCCACTCATGTCCCTCCAGTTGCCGGATGTTTGTTTAAAAAAAAAAAGAAGAAGAAGAAGAAGAGGTTACCTGAGGATTTTATCCTCTGCCAAAGCTGCTGTAGCTTCTGGAATAAACTAGCGCCTCTTCCAAACCCTAACCCAGTCCGATTAGCTCTGGGTGCTTCTCACGGAGAGTGGTACGCTGAGCCTGTCGGTTTCACCCACTACTTGCAGATTTTTCTGCCAGGAAGGTTTCATTTCTCACTTCTCCCTGCAAGCCACAGGTCCTCTCCTTTGAGCCTGTCCTACTGGCGGTAAGGTTCCTTAAGCCCGGTCGGTCGGTCGTGTAGCAAGCACAGAGCTTCAAAGAGCTCTGGAAAACAAGTTTTGGCATCTGTCCCGCTCCCTCCCACGGCTCCCACCTGAAGGCGCTTTCAGGTCCTCCTAGCAGGAGCATCCCTGCAGTCTCCACGTCACTCCAGGCTCCCTCCTCATCCCTGTTCTTCGGGCTCCTTGCCCTGTCCTCAGCCCCGCTCTTGGGTGGACTTTAGAAAACATAGCCGCTGACAGCTGACCCCTCACCC
>CAUYRT010015298.1:0-34387 GCA_963574885.1 Lepilemur ruficaudatus | reverse complement strand
AAAAAAAAAAAAAGATAAACAGCAGCACTGTAATAGTCAGGGACTTCCACACACCTCTGACAGAACAGGACAGATCTTCCAAACAGAAAATAAACAAAGAAACAATGGACTTAAATACAAATAGAATTCTAGAACAAATGGGCCTGAATAACAATTACAGAACATTCTACCCCAAAACCACTGAATATACGTTCTTCTCATCAGCTCATGGGACATTCTCTAAGATTGACCATATTCTAGGCCACAAAGTGTGTCTCAAAAAATTTTAAAAATAGAACTTATACCATGCATCTTCTCAGACCACAGTAGAATAAAATTAGAAATCAACTCCAACAGAAACTCTCATCTCTACAAAAAATCATGGAAACTAAACAACCTTCTAGTGAATGAATTGGGTTAAAGAGGATATTAAGATGGACATCAAAAGATCCTTTGAACTAAATGATAAAGAAGACACAAGTTATCAAGAATGAACAAACCAACCCAAAACTCAACAAAAGAAAAGAAATAACAAAGATCAGAGCCAAATTAAATGAAATCAATAACAAAAAACCATACAGGAGATTAATAAAATAGAAAGTTGGTTCTTTGAAAAAATAAATAAAATTGACACTACTCTTGCTAGGTTAATGAGAAGCAGAAAAGAAGGGACTCTAATAAGCTAAATCAGGAACAAAAAGGAAAATTACAACAGATAACATGAAAATACAAAATATCATCTATGATACTATAAAAACCTCTCTACACATAAACATGAAAACACAGAGGAAATGGACAAATTCTTAGAAACAAACAGCCTCCCTAGGCTCAATCAGGAAGAAATAGAATTCTTGAACAGACCAATATCCAGACTGAAATTAAAGCAGCAATAAAAAACCTTTCTAAAAATAAAAGTCCTGAACGAGATGGTTTCACACCTGAATTTTACCAAACCTAAAGGAAGAACTGATGCCTATCCTGCAAAAATTATTCCACAACATTGAGAATGAAGGAATCCTCCCCAACACATTTTATGAAGCCAACATCACCCTGATACTAAAACCAGTAAAGGATGCAACAGAAAAAGTAAACTACGGACCAATATCCCTTATGAATATAGATGTGAAAATTCTCAACAAAATACTAGCAAACTAAATTAAGGTGTTTATCAAAAAAATAACCATCATGACCCAGTGAGCTTCATCCCAGACATGCAGGGATGGTTCAACATATGCAAATCTATAATTGTAATTCACCACATAAACAAAAGTAAAAACAAAGATTATATGATCCTCTCAATAAACATAGAAAAAGCATTCCACAACATTCATCACCCTTTTATGATAAGAATGCTTAACAAAATAGACATAGATGGAACTTACCTAAAAATGATAAAAGCCATATATGACAAACCCACAGATAACATCATAGTGAATGGGGAAAAATTGAAATGATTCCAAATAGAACTGAAACCAGACAAGATTGTCTTTTATCACCACTTCTATTCACCAGAGTGCTGGAAGTACTAGCGAGAGCAGTCAGACAAGAGAAGCAAATCAAGGGCATCCAAATGGGGCAAAAGAAGTCAAACTATCACTACTTGCTGATGGTATAATCTTATATCTAGAAAACCCCAAAGATTCTGTCATGATGCTACTGGAATAGATAAACAAATTCATCAGTCTCAGGTTACAAAATCAATGTATAGAAATCAGTGACACCAACAATATTGTTGTTTGACACCAACAATAGTCAAACTGAGAACCAAATCAAAGACTCAGTGCTCTTTACAATAACAACAAAGAAAATAATACACCTAGGAATATATATAACTAAGGAGGTGAAAGACCTCTACTCTACAGGGAAAACTACCAAATACTGAGAAAGTAAATAGCAGAGTATATAAACAGGTGGAAAACCATACCATTCTCATAGGTTGGCAGAATCAACATTGTTAAAATGTGTATACTACTCAATGTGATCTACAGATTCAATGCAAACCCCATTAAAATACCAACATCATTTTTCACAGATCTGGAAAAAATAATTCTATACTTCATATGGAACTAGAGAAGAGCCCGTATAGCAAAAGCAATCTTAAGCAAAAAGAAAAAATTGAGATGCATCAATGTACCAGACTTCAGGCTATACTACAAGACCTACAGTGACTAAAACAGCATAGTGATGACACAAGAACAGAGATGTAGACCAACGGAACAGAACTGAGAACCTAGATATAAAACCATCCTCATATTGCCATCTGATCTTTGACAAAGCAGACAAAAAACATACACTGGGGAAAAGAATCCTTATTCATTAAATGATGCTGGGAAAATTGGATAGCCACATGTAGAAGACTGAAACAAGACTAACACCACTCACCTCTCACAAAAATCAACTCATGGTGGATAACAGACTTAAGCCTAAGGCATGAAACCATAATAATTCTAGAAGAAAACATTGGAAAAATTCTTGCAGACATTGGCCAAGAGAAAGAATTTATGAAGAAGATCCCAAAGGCAATCACAGCAACAATAAAAATAAATAAATGGGACTGGATCAAATTAAAAAGCTTCTGCGCAGCAAGGAAACTATCATGAGAGCAAACAGGCAACCTGCACAATGGGAGAAAATATTTGCATGCTGCATACCTGATAAAGGGCTGATAACTATATATAATAATCAAGAAAATCAGCAAGAAAAACTGAACAACCCATTAAAAAGTAGGCAAAAGACGTGAACAGAAACTTTTCAAAAGAAGATAGACTAATGGCCAAGAAACACATGAAAAAATGCTCAACATCTCTAGTCATTAGGGAAATGCCAATCAAAACCACAATCAGATATCGCTTATCCCCAGTGAGAATGGCCGTTATCAAAAAGTTCCAAAACAATAAATGTTGGCGTGGATATGGAGAGATAGGAATATTCATACACTGCTAGTGGTACTATAAATTAGAACAATCTCTGTGGAAAGTAATATGGAGATATCTCAAAGAGCTAAAAGTCTACCTTTGATTTGATCCTGCAATCCCATTGTTGAGCATCTACCCAAAGGAAAAAAAGACATTCTATAAAAAAAGACATCTTCACTAGAATGTTTATACCAGCAGAATTCACAATTGCAAAGACGTGGAAACAACCCAAGTGCCCATCAATACATAAATCTTAATAAAATGTGGCATATTTATACCTTGTATTTCTACTCAGCCACAAAAAAAAAAAAAAATGGTGATCTTGCACCTCTTTTATTATCCTGGATAAAGCTGGAGCCCATTCTACTAAGTGAAGTATCACAAGAATAGAAAAACAAGCACCACATGTATTCACCATCAAATTGGTATTAACTGACCAACACTGAAGTGCACATATAGTAATAACATTCATTGGGTGTTGGGCAGATGGGAGGAGGAAGAAGGGATGGGTATATTCACACCTAATGGGTGTGGTGTGCACCATCTGGGGCATGGACACACTTGAAGCTCTGACTTGGGTTAGGCCAACACCATATATGTAAACTAAACATTTGTACCCCTGCAATATGCTGAAATAAAAAATGAGAGAGAAAAGAAAACAGATTTATAACATTCTTTATCAAAAATGGGAATGCCTATTCTTCGAGGTGTTGATTGGAATAGCTACAGGATAAAAATGGTTAATTTTATTAGAAATCAATTTTCTCAATAGCAAATATTTAAAATATTAGATTTATGTGTAAATTGTTTAAGTGCATAATTAAATTGAATTAAAAAGCCATGATCTTCCAGAAAAACTATAAAACTTCAATTAAAAATTTAAATTCTCAGGTTTCATGTTTATCCCTAGGCTTGCTCCTTCCCATGTACATGTTAATATACTGGCTGACTAATGAATAATAGAATAAATTAAATTGATCATTGCTGCTAATGCAGAAGAGATATTAGTTCTGTCAAGGTTGTTATTTACCAAAGAAGTTATTATAACAATGCATATTCCTGAATACAGGTATATTTAATATGTCATAGCTCTCAAGTCAAAACATAGTAGTTCAGGTTTTATATTCAGTATTACTTTTCAGAGATGCAACACACTTTAGTGATTTACTCAAAGACTGAAAATCAAGTCATACCTAATTATTGATCATTGAGAATGTGAGTGGCAACCACAAAGGTAAGGAAAGAAAAGAAAAGATGGTTCCCAGAGGCAAAGTCATTACATTTACAAAATGTATTAAAATAACTTATAAGTATAATACAAATTAACTTCTTGAGAGGTAGGAGGCTTGACATTTTTGTAAACTATCTAAACATGGAGAATAAATAATGCCTCCTGTCTCCCATCTTCTAGTTGTTTGGCTTTAAGATTTTACCAAAGAGGTTATTGACAGAGAGCAGCTGGCATAGTTGATTGCTAAGTCAATTTCCAAACTCCTAGAATATGTTGTTTTCATTCTCAATAACTTCAAGACCCACCAACAACCTTAGAGATAAATTTACTCTATGTTCTCCCTGTTCATCTCAATTTGCTATCACTCTATCCATTAAGAATGAAATTTACATTTAATAATCTAATCATGGAACTGGATAATATTTTATCAGGCCTTACGGTCAGCTTAATGGATGCTCAGGAAATTCAAAAGCAAACCATATCCAAGATTCCCTCAACAGTTTTGGTGAGAAGCCATTTGTGCTCTTGAATATGAAATCACAGTCCACTCAGCTTGTGATTTCTGCACCATATCCGTTTCACATGCCAACCAACAAAGGCAGCTAAAAGTTATTAGCAGATTACTTACTTTCTTTGGCAATGATATTGGCAAGATTTAGGAATACACGTGAAATTTAGATTGTAAGGGAAATAAGAATTGCGCATTTGTCTTAAATTATATCACTTAGGGAACAGTGAAATAAAGGAAGAAAAATGAAAACCTAATAGGCAATGAAAATATATTTGTAATTCTTCCTAAATCATGGATACAATATACAACCACCTGAGCAAATTCCATAACTTCTTTTAGGTCGAATTTTCCTGATCTCTGAGGTAAAGGTTATGACTCACCTAATAGGGCCTTGTAAGAATTAAATGAGATGATCCATGCCCAGAGCTTAGCACAGTACATGGTATACCATTGCTATTCAGTACTGTAAGTGTTAAGTCTTTATTATTGTCCTCATGTTGTCATCATCATCATCTCAAATACTCCTCAAAAATCCTTAATGGGTAGATGCAGAATAATGTCTGTAAGGCTACCTGAGTTTTTCTCAACTTCAGTTATACCATGCCAAGCCAGGCTCTTCGTAAATTTCCTTTTTCATTATCCTGAAACGCAAGGGTCTGATTTTTAAAGTTCTCACATGGCATATGAAAAACAGTTTGTTCTCTGTTATACAGTGATCTCGTTCATATAAAATACAATCAATTTAGCACATTTTCATCACCCCATTAAACTATTTTCATACCACCTGGGACTTAGTAAAAGGAAAGGATGTTTCAACTAAAATTCCCCTTCCCTTTTGTTTCCACCTGTGGGAAAATCTTTCCTTTTTTTTTTGGCTCTGACACTTGCAAATATTCTATGTTCACATGTAATTCAAAGAGAGATGAAAAGCCTATAGCAGAGCCAGAGAGCCAATTAAAAAGAAACCTTCTGTTTTTGGAGTTTACCTCAGGAGGAGAAAAATGTACTTGAGATTTTACTTTAGCAGAGAATTTTCAAAAGGGTGCTTTAATAAAGATGATAAAATTTCCCCACCTTTCAACTACAAGCATATAACATAAGCTGAAATATTTCAAGATAAAGGATAAAATGGAAGCATGTTAATAATTGTTATTTAATAGGCTTAACACTACAATTAAATTCACAAATATATTCTCACTCAAATGACATATTTGGAAGTCATCCAATCTCTCTTCCTGTTTTAAATTATGTGTAATTGATGCTATTTTGTCATTTAAAACAACACACACTGCTTATCCAGTGTCTGCCAGGAGGCTATTTGTAATTACATAAAAATAATATTCTTCTGGGAGAAAAATCATTATTAATATAATCATTATCATGAATTATAGACAATGGAAAATGTTTACATCTTACACAACCACTATATAAGAGAATATTAAATCATCCTCTTTTGTTTCTTATAGGGTGTTTCTATATAACAGTATTGGTGCTTTTTTCGTGTCTATTTTCACTCACTTTCTGTAAGAGATTCAAATTGTTGCAAATGAGTCTTGTCTATAAAACAAAGGTTCATTACCTAAATGCTATGGATGGTTACAGTAGAAAGTGGTTTGCAGATGACACGTGTTCCCTCAGGAAAGCAGTACATCAATCACAAAGCAGAAATATTGAATAAAATAGAGTAATGGGCGTTTGCAAGATAGAATATAAATAATTAAGTGTGAAAGGCAAAGGACAGTCACTAAAGTATAATGGAGTCTAATTTGGAAGAGAACACAGCAGTGTAGATCACATCTATGTGGTGTAATATTTTGTTCAGTTTATACCCTGTATTGATTTCTCAGTATTATTAATAACAAGCACATCTAATTTTATCCCTACTTTTATCCACTTGAGATAAAAAAAAGTGATCACCTAAATAGAAAAAAATACTAAACGTATCCTAAGCAATTAATAACAATCACAATAAAGCTGAAGATAAGTATTGACAAAATACGCCCTTGATGAAGACTGTCCTGATCACTCCTGTCCTCCCCTCTCTAGACTTTTACAGTGTGTATAATCTGTGTCATGTGATTTGGTACTTAAATAGTTCCTTCTTCCATTTTTCTCCCCCAGCTGCTTTATATTGTTCATTGTTCTATTTGTAATAGTCTTAGACTGGATTGTCACTTCCTTCTGTTTTAAAACTCTTACTATGACCACTAGAATTGAGTACATACTAGAGATTCTGCAACTGCTGAAAGATTGATTAATGGAACAACTTTGAACATATCAATACAGATGTTGATGTGGATATAAATAAGCAAAACACGTTGCCTTCAAATGTGGAATAATTATTACTACTATGCAGGAATAACAACTATTATTATGTCTTAAGGCATCAATTAATAACTTTCTACATTTTAGAAAACCAAAATATGAAATGTATTAGGCTAAAATAAATGTGCATAAAATTGACCAAAGAATATTGAGCAATATTGAGTTAGCTGAACAGTCTACAGTCAGTAATGTTAAGGCCAATATTGCAAAATTTATTATGTCTTCGTCTTGTGCAAACACAGAAAGATCCTAAAAAAAAAAAAGCTATAGAAAAGGAATATTTGCTTATCAAATAAGTCTCTCTGGAAATAGCTAACTAGCTATATCAAAATAAGTATGAAGCATATTTATTATTTCCATATTTAAAATAAGTTCTGCTTAAGTAAAGGGATAAGAACTATGCCTTTGTATAAATGGTTAGAAAGTGTCCTATTCTCTAATCTTTATCTACTGCTTTATCTAATCTTTATCTAAGTGCTGTACCTTAGAACAGCACTGGGGAACATATTCATATAAATTGCTAGAATTTTTTTTAAATCCTCATTCTTGCATATAAACTGGCAGATAAGATTATTGCAAGACATGACACATTAATAAATAACACCTAATTAGTTCAATAATTCTTTGATTAAGCTTTAATTTTCCTTGCTTTTCATGCAGCAATTCAAATTACACTGTGTTATTTGTTCCTTTTCACTCTATTTGAGAACATGCTTTGAATAGTCCTAATAGGTTACCTGAAAAGGAATTTATTCTTGTCTGTCTGACAGCAGGTCTGTGCCAGTAACAGTGACAAGGATAGACACAAAAGACACTTTAATGAAAGTTACTGCTCAGCAAAGGTATTCCTATGGAAGTCGCCACTTCTTTCAAAAGAGTAGGAGACAAAATGTTAAGATTGTAAGATAAATGAAAGCATAAGCCTTTATTTTGTTTTATTTTCTGAATGTAGAGAGTGTAAAGTCATATAAACACTGTACTAAGGGGCAGAGACATCTTACTCACTACCCTTCTCTCAAAACCTAAAGCACTTTATCACAATGAAGCTGATTGAGAGTGGTAGCAGCATCAGAGGAATCACATCCTTTCAGAAGCACTTGGATCTATTTCTGTGTACATTCCAGCTATTTATAGTGACTAGAATGTTTAATGGATTGATTTAGACAAATATGACAATCTGATACATTTACCTTGAACAGCTTCCACAGACGTCAAATAATCAGAAGGCAACTCCCATGGGGGTATGCCATGTCCAGAAACTATGGGCTTCCATAATTAAGCATAGACTCTCTCTCAATTTTTCTCTCACTTTAGCCTAATTCTGTATGCTGCCTGCAGTTTACTGATGCATGCATCAAAGCAGTCTTTGTTAATTCTGAGCTTCTGCCTCTAGAGATACTACCAATAACTCCTTTAAGAAATCTTTACACAGGCCTATTTGCGGTGCTTAGAAACCTGTCATCTTTTAAAATAACAAGATTATTTCTACGAATGAATAAAAAGGGCTGCTCTGGGATGATCATCAATATTTTTTTCTTTGAGATAAACACTATACATCCTGAATTCAATTCAACAAACACATCATGTTTCTGGCAAAGTATGAGGCAGTAGGGATTTAAAGGCAAATGTTTCTTGAAGGTATATACAAGCAGTAAAAAAAAAAAAAAAAAAGACTTGCTAGGGAGTGATGCCTTATGATAATTAAATCAGAAAGATATAATAAGTGGTGGGTAGAAAATCACAATTCTGCTATATCTGGGAACCACCATTCCTACTAAACACTCACATAGTGCCTATTACAGACATGTGTGTTTTAAATATTATATGTATGTATATGCATTATTTAAAGTATACATTAACCCTATAAAGTAATGTTTTTTATCTCATTTTATAGGTGAGGGTAGAAGCCCAGAAAAGTAACTTGCCATGGTCATTTGAATTTTTTCTTATATAATTAATTCATTTTATGGCACTAGTTATTCTACTTAATTTTTTTCTCTTCTACTTAATCCATGGCTCCAATCATCTTCTCTCTTATTTGTTCCTTCTGAAATCGTTTTGCAGTTCATTCTGTGAATGTTATATTGCTAGTGGTTTTGTTGTCAGGTAACCAGGGAACCCAAGGCCCTGGGCTTTAGTTTGCAGTAAACTAAGAGGAGGATCCATTTTCCAGATTAAAGTGGGACTGAGGAATTGGTCAAAAATATTCCATCTTGAATTAAAAAGGCGGACAAGTGGAGTTCAAACACATACATAAGATGACTTAAATTACAATAAACAAAAATATTTTCTGAGATATTTCACTCTTAAATGTTGTATATCTAAACTTCTCATAACATCTTGAGTTATCTTGGCATAATTTTTCATTTTTTTAAGCACTGTTGAATAGTATTATTTATGATAGGCGTATTTTTTTCTCAATTTGGAGACCTAGAATATTTTTTATGTATAAAAATCCATTTTTGAATTATTATTTAATAAATTCATTACATTACAGAAGTTGCCATTTAACTGATAATTTTGATTCAATTATAATAAGGCACTTTTATTGTATTCCCTTTGTCCCTTCAACTAAGAAGAGTTAATGTTGTAAACATTACCCGAGGACCTGGTGTAATGTTTTGTCTCACAGAATCACAGTTCAAGTTTATATAAACCTAATAGCACATTTTATTATTAGTATCTTTCATAGGGCCAATTACATAGGCTTATTAAAAAAATAAGCAGAAGTTCAACTGAAGGATTAATCATATTATACTTTAATAATAACAATAACTAGATTTTTTTCTGAATGCACACTGTATGACGGGTGGCTAACTATAAGTTCTACATCAATTTTCCCTGGGCTTCACGAGGGTAGGCACCGTGCATAGATTCTGCTGTGTCTACAGAATTTAACTTAGTTCTTAGAACTCAGAAGACACTTACACCACACTCCTTATGTGTGTGCACTGCAGAATTATTTTTTCACATAATCCTCAATATGACACTATCAATTATGTGAAATTACTACAAATATTATATAGTGGATAGTAGAGCCAAGGCTAGGAGACATTAAATAGCTAGAATGGGTAAAACTGGTCTGGTATGGTATTTGTTGATGTGGTGCTGAAAAATTGTTTTCCTCTCGATTGAAATTCTACTTCTAATAATCCTTAGATATCTTTTCTATTAGTAAAGAAGAGCCAACACTCACAGAGCCATACACTCTAAGTGCACTTTAACTACCTACTCATTTGTTCTGCAACAATCCCATTATCATCCTAACAAGATTGATTAACTTGACTAAGTCATATTTTGAGCAAATGGCAGGGCCCAGATTTGAACCCATGCAATGTGGCTCTGGACTCTGCTCTAACTCCTGTAATTTCCATACATTGGGTGGCTGGCTATGAAGAATAAAAACAAAGCAAAACAAGAACAAAACTCAACCAAACAAGGAAAGGTAACTATTACTCCATTTTAGTCTATGAACAGGTCCAGTTCTAACACTTTACTGCAGTATATTTTCAGTGGATAATCATGCACATGTCGTTGGTCCTCCTTTAAGTCTAAACCTTATTTAAGTCTCCACCACAATTTAAGTGTGAGCGTAAATTGTCAAAATAGTTAGCAGTTTTTCAATTGCAACATTAATTTCTTATGTCACTTATTTAGCTCCCATCACCATCCCATGAATAATGGCTTCCTAAAGTTTGCCCTTCCTTTCTTCAAAACTGTTTTAGGTGCACTTGCTTTGGCAATATTCCAAAAATTTTCTTCTGTTTCCAATCCTGTAAGTTTGTGGTTCCCCAACCCCGGGACCCACCAGGAACTGGGCCACACAGCAGGAGGTGAGCCAGCTGAAGGCCCACCTGCACCCACAGTTGCTCCTCATCGCTCACATCTCGCCCAAGCCCCAACCCCCATCAGATCAGCGGGGAGCACCAGACCCTCATGGGAGCACAAACCCCACTGCAAACTGCACATGCAAAGGATCCTGGTTGTGGGCTCCCCACGAGTATCCAACGCCTGATGATCTGTGGTGGAGCCGAGGCAGGGATACCTACCCCAGCCCAGCCCTGTCCGTGGAAAAACAGTCTTGCACGAAACTGGTCCCTGGTGTCAAAAGAGTTGCGGACCACTGCTATAAGTAGAATTCTGCCCAATCATACTCCAAAAATGCAGTTTTCCTGTCCTTGTCCTACTTAAAATCCTTCAAAGACTGTCTTTTATGCCAAATATCAGCTCTTACCTGATTGGCCAAGTGTTCTATAATCTGTCATCAAAAATATATCGCTTATCATTTTCTGATGTTTTCCGATCTTAGTTTATCCTCTTTTCAGTCTGATATCCTCATTGTCTTATAAACACATCAATTTCACACGCACTGTCATGTTCCTACTCATTTTCTCTTTCATTTATATACAAACAAATCAAGCCCTATGTGTTCCTCAGCATTTAGTCAATCATTATCCATCTTTCAAGTTTCAAATCCACATTTTCTTCCCTGACAGCAGGAATCACAGATGTCTCTCCTCTGAAATTTGTTAACATTTAGAGTCTGTGTTATGCAATCTAACGCCTGTTTAAACTTTTTCTATTATTTATTAGTTCCTTTTCTCTTTCAAATAATTATTCATTCCATTTGTGAAAGTTAGGAATCAGCTTTTAGTATTCTTATGTCTTCTGCCGTGAGCTCAGCTCGTGACTGCTGAGCATGCAGAAGATAGTCAATGTTTGTAATCCAGCTTATTTCACTCACTGTGCCGGTTATCCCATCTCCATCTCTGACCTCTCTCCCAAACTCCACACTTGATTATCTCACTGCTTACTTCCATTAGAAGTGCTGTGAGACTATTATTGCACCATGTAGGTGTCACAGTTTGCTGTGAGAATTAAATAAAATAAAGTACGTAAAAAAGAACTTTAATGACCCTTGGTATTTAACAGCTGCTAAACAAATGATGTTTTTATTGAAATCATCACACTTTTCCCTTTTGCCACTGGATACCATATGTGGCTTTAAGAATTCAAAGGTGATGAATTCACAGTCTCCCACTTCTGCAGCCCTGTCCAGTCCAGTGAGCCTTGGGCCCTCTCTTTTCCTATGATCCCTACTCAGGGCATATTTTTGGTTTGTCAGGCCAACCAACACCTTCTGAATAATCTTTTGCTTTTCTACTCTTTGGTATCTACAAATCCCATAACTCTACATCTGTGACATCTCTCTAAAATCATCTTAATTCTCTCCACCCTACCTCCTAAGATCAGGCTTTACTTTCTTTCCTTGGACTTTTCCTAACCGGTCTTTGTAACTCTATTCTCTCCAAGCCATCTTGCACATTTCTGATCTTGTTTTTCTTCCTAGATTCCCTGAGCATCAACCAACATGAACTTTTGCAGTTCTTCATCTTTGTCTTGGAAACAGATAGATTTATTATTAATCCCAAGAACTTTAGAATTAGGAAGGCCTAGGTTTGAATCTCCTGCCTGCCACTTTGTGAGACCTGGACAAATTATTTGAACTCTGTGTGTCTCAATTCTCCCATCTATAAACAGAGATGATAATATACTCCTCCCAAGGTTTTATTAGGATTATAAAAAATATTATTTCAAGAGCCTAGCAGAGAGTAAATACTCAACAATTGGTGGTCACAAAAGAACATTTTAAGATTTTGTGATGTTGCACCTTAACATTAGCCTTGTATGTTTTTACCTTTGATTTCACATAGACGTAACCTACCAATGTCTCAAGGCCCATTTCAATTTTTACATCTTCCCTAAGATCTTCTCTGGTCCTTCACACTAGAAATATAATATATGCAATCAAATTCCACAATAAAAGAGAAAGCAAAAAAGAGGGGAGAGAACTTGAGCATACACTATTTCATTTAATTATTTTAACAACCTTAAGAAACAAATTTTATAAAGAACGTGAATTTAAAAAAAAATCAAAAACACAAGCAAAAGATTTAAAGCCTGGCTTTTGTGACCCTCAATTTTGTATTTTCTCTGTTGGTTCTCAGGACGCTAGCAGGGTCCATTGGAGCCAATCCCAGTGTTTTAGTTTCTTTTTTGAGCAGCTCTAACTATTTGTAAAGATTAATATTTTTTGACATTTATTTTCTTATAGGTACAAAGAGAAAATTCAGTATTTTTTAAACAAAATAAAATCCATTGTATCTTATAATTATAGTGTGGCATCATTGAACAATTTTTAAAATTCAAAGCACATTATGAAATCTTCATGATTCTATTTTTCTTTATATTGAACATTTTATATTTCATCAATTTAAGGATTATTTCATCATAACTCTTCAATTTTTCCCAACAATGCTTGAGATTAAAATAATAAGAAAACAGAACAATGATGCCATTGCCTAGAAAGATATTGCAACTGTAAAATATATCATTCCTATCTCATCAATACTCAGGTTTCTTATTGTGTTGACTGAAGTGTTACATCATCATTCAAAAAGATATAAAACAAGCCTGGAGACACCAGGCTTCATGGATTACTTTTAGTTTCACTGAACACAGTTTAGAATTCAAAACTTCTATTTTCCATCCATAACTACAAAGAGAAGAAAAGTGACAGAGGAAGATATTTCACAATTATTAGATGAATCAGAAGATGAATGCTAAAAGGCAGATAGCAGTAGGCTAGACTCCAGTGATTAGATGAAATTGAAATTGATTATACAAGTGAAATCTCAGGCTATGAATCTTCAGATGACAACGAATTTTCTTGTGCTCAAGAATCAATGACTGAACAATATATTTCAAAGGATGAAAAGCAAATACAATACAGTAGTACACCCCCTTATTCATGAAGTATATATTTCAAGACCCCCAGTGGATGCCTGAAACTATGGATAGTACTGAACCATGTACATACTATGCTTTTTCAATCTGAAAACCAATACAGCTATTAATAATAAGTGACTAATGGGCAGGTAGCTTGTACAGTGTGATTCACATGCCTGGCTAGACAGCAGGAGATGTTATCATGCTACTCATACAATCTAAAACTTGTGAATTGTTTATTTATGAAATCTTCCTTTTAATATCTTCACACTATGGTTGACATCACGTACCAAACTTCAGAATGCAAAGCCATGGACAAAGGGGAACTACTGTATTCTCATCTAGTTAGCCCTTTAACAGGAGGGACTTTATCATGCTATATTTCGTGACAAAAACCTGGGTCATCCTCTTTCGCTAAAAGAGCACGTTATAGTATTCTTTTATTAGGAAATCTATGTGACAAAATTTATGGCTTTTAAGTGCACAAACACTGATGAAAGATAAAGGCAGGTTTCAGATGGAAATAAACAATGGTTGATTTTTTTAAATGATTGAATTTATCATTCTAATTAATGTTTATCAATATAAAAATGAAAATGTTTTGCCATTATAAAGAAGGTAACATTTTCTGTTCAACAAAATTATGAGCCATCAAATATTTTAAAAATGCAAGAATTGTATTTTAATGATGCAAGTTCTATAAAAAACAGAAGAAATAACATGCTAGAATCTATTAAAGATGTGTTCAAAATCCGGAATTTGTATTTAAAAGATGGATATACTGCAGGCTCATGGATGAAAATGGATGAGCAGTTAGTTTCTTTCTGAAGATTTTTTCCATTTTAAGTATATACACCTTCAAAATCAGGAAATATATAATATAAGCATGTTTTTATTATGTTTATTTCACTATGTTTAAATCTTATGAGATTTTTACTATCCCTTTATTTTTACTCCTGTAAACTATTTGTAAAATGATTTAAAATATTTCAAAAATAATTAAAGTCCCAGGTGGTAAACAGAAATAACTATTTATTCCTGATATACTGAGATTAATATGATATTTTCTGAGTCTCTATTGTATACTTGCCAAGTTGTCTCTATTTATACACTTATTTATGTCATGTCTTACCTTTTTTCTGGACTTTCAGCTTGCTGAGGGGATTCAACAAATACTTACTGAGTAAACATTTAAACTCACAGAGCTATGCTATGTGAAGATAATTAGATGTTTTGAATTAAAATGAATATATTTTCATGGACTATGCCTACCTTGGAGCAGGTTTTTTTTTTTTTTTTTAGGTCTAACTCAAGGCTGAGCTGTACCTAGTCTTGTCTTATACAGCCAGTGAGCTCTGAAATACATTAGATTAAACTATTAAATAACAGTGACTATAATGCAATTACATTTGACCTCTTCTCAGCAGGATCAAAACAAAAATGTAGTTAAGCATCACTAACGTTCAAGAAAAGGATCTTAATAAAATGAGAGTACTAACTTATACCCGAGGCTCTTTCTGCCTATGGACTTAAAAATCCATTGAAATGGAATACAGGCTGCCAAATAATACCTTATTATAATCAGAAAAGATTTTGATAGGTTAGTACCTCAATTTTAAGAAAATAAATGGCACACAAAGTGAAATGAATTACCCTGACATAAATTCTTGGCTCAAGCAGAAGTCAGACAGTAGCTGAAATTTTAATAGTGGAATAACTTCTAAGGACAAACTTTAACTTGTATTAAGCTTTAATCATAATAGCTATAGAGATGAAAGCTAAAAAAAAAAAAAAATTAAAATTACTAAGCAAAAGCACACTAGCCCTGGTCCTCATACTGGACATTTAAATTGGTTTCTTTATCTATAGTGAATATAAAGAAGTCTGTGTGAGCCATGCGATTTTTACTTATAGAAATTTGTTTCTTTTTAAAATTGGTTTACTCTGCCCAGAAATTCATGCAATTTATTAAGCCCCAGGTAGAAGCTGATGAAGAGGGAATATGAAAATGCCAAGCAAGATCATGATGTTTCTTTTAAATAGTCTATCTAAATGAATGAATCTAGCAGTGTAGCTCTCGCTTAAGAATAATGGGCTAAGCTACAAAATATTAAAAAGGAAATTGGAATTACTGGAAGGTTAATAAAGATAAATAAAGCTAAAGAAATTCACCTTGACCATCTGTACTATCAATTTCTAAATAACAAGACAAAACACCATAAAATGAGTCTCAGTGTTGCAATAATGTCAGTCTTGACCAATGTTCCAATGTTAATAGTTTTCTCACAAGAAAACGACAAGTAGATTACTTTAAGCCCTAGAGTAAAAGTGGGGGTTAATCGGTTTCAAGATAGCTACCAGATGACAGGATCTCTCTCTCTCTCTCTCTCTCTCTCTCTCTCTCTCTCTCTCTCTCTCTCTCTCTCTCTCTCTCTTTTCTCTAAGGCAACGTATGGGCCCCTCAAAACACATACTGTAACATTGATCATCTACACAATCAAGAGCTCTGATAGTGAGGTTACATCATTAAAGGGCAGCAGAGAAAGTATTTCTGGAGAAGAGAGATCTTCAGTATCCATAATACCACTAAAATTACAAAATGTAGATATATGTCAACCCTACTTGCCCATATGGCCAGCCTTGATAGTATGCATTCATTTCTTAGGTTTAAATGTAATTTTCTTCATGTTTCAACTTAACATAGAGTGAGTCAATTCAGGATGGTTTTAATCAGATGCAACAAAATAAGCTGATCCTTAAAATTTACACTGGTTTATGAAGGTGGTCCCTATAACTGAGGTGAGGATTATAACTGACCATAAGAGAGTGCATAGTCACTATTCACTCACTACAGAGAATCAGAAAGAGTGATATAATTCATCTTCAGGTATATTGGCAAAATCTTAGCTAAAAAAATTTCAGGATATCTTACAAATATTGTTTGTTGATGTGATAAAAAGGCAAAACTTGGGACTTATGTCATGGTGTCAGCACATTTCATCAACACGGCTTTTTTCAAATTAGAATTACAATTTTGGCTACTTTTGAGGGTGTAACAATATTTTATGAAGGAAATACTGAATTCCAGAGGGAAAAATCAAATTGTAGTTTTAAAAACTCATTACCAATAATTAATAATGAACTCTAGCTAAACAATAACAGGTGTTCTACTAATCCCAAACAGAAACAGATGGAAGCACAAATGTTTTATAAATAGTGGATACACGCAGAGCAATAAACTTGGCAGGAATTGTTTTATTCTCTAATTGTCAGTCAGAGTCAATGTCTCAGCACTTGCATTTTCTCTAAATTAATATGCCCAGATTAAATCTGTGTTTCTCATTCCTTATTTTTAAAAATGCCAATCATACTGAGTGCTTTATCACTCCATCTTATATATTGCCTCACTGACAAAAATAATATTCTTGAACTTTCCTTTGATACATTTACAAGACATCATATAGCTTGTTAGATGCAACAACAAACATACCATACATGCTCCCCTCTCCCCCTTCTTCCTTTCCAGGTCCTGGGCAAGAAGTACTGATCTAAATATTCCTTCATTCCTTAAACTTTGAAATTAAGAAAGTAGGTGGATGAAATAAATTAAGAAGGCAGTTAGGAAGTTATTTTATGATATTTATTAAGAAATCTAATCTTACAGACCTTGGGAATTATTTTCAGGAGTTGGCACAGTAAAGAGTGTTGTAGATCCGAACTTGTGACTTTTTAGAGCAGCGGTCCCCAATGTTTTTGGCACCAGGGACCAATTTCATGGAAGGCAATTTTTTCCACCAATGGCGAGTCGGGTGGAGGGGTGTGGTGGGGAGAGGCGGAGCTTTGCAGCCAGGTTCCTAACAGGCAGCGGGACAGGCACCAGTCTACAGCCCGGAGGTTGGGGACCATAGTTTTAGAGTATGTTTACATATGCTTTTATGCTGTTAGAAGGGTTCTTTCTGTGTGGTTATTGGCAAAATCATCTTTAACTCATATAGAGATAGTTTTATTATTCTTTCTGACCTTAATCTGTTGTTAGACTTCCAGAAACAAATGATTGGTATTGTGACTGTTAAGCTGCTAGCATCCCTCACTGACTTTCGCAATGCATGGCTCTCTGTGTCCTGTGATTTTCTTAGAAATTATATTTTATGATCAATTAGTGCTATTATGAATAATTTCAGTGGCACAAAGAACACGTTATTTTCCTCAGATAATAAAATTAACTAATGGAATATAAAGGAAATAATGTATATCAGTACATTTATTAATTCATACTTATTAGCAATATAGATTGACCTTATGTATATGTAAATAGTTGATCTTATAAAGGCGAAAGTGTGTGGAGAATATGACTTTCTTAAACCACTGAAGCAAACCTTTTACCTAAAATTGAATTTATGATATGTATATAGACCAGGTCTTGTCAATGTTGAAAAGTTCCCCTCATGTGGGACACTCACCCAGACAGGCGTTGGTGAAATTAATGGATTAAAGAATGAAGTGATAATAACATTTTGTTGTGTATCCACTAGATGGTTCGTCAACAATGCAAGGTTGTTACTGTGACTTCCATTCTAAATATAAGGACACTAAAGATGAGGTGGAATTCAATGAACTCAAGGTCCAATGCTAGCAAAGGATGGAGTCAAGAATTATACCTGTGTTTGTGCCCAAAGCCCTCTTGTTCCACTCTATCACACCTTTCTGATTGTTTCCATCTAATTTTGCTGTCATTATACACAAATGTTAAAATAATTAGCTTCCCCAAGTGAGTTATCATAATTTATGGATTATTTTCCTCTCATTTCAGTTTCTAACTCACTAAAAATGTAGAAAGAGGAAAAGAAGAGAAGATTATCTAGAATAAATTACTGGGATTAACTAAGTTTTCCAGACAAAGTTCTAATGATCTTCTTATTTTCTAGCACCTAGATATGAGATATGTCTGTTTGCCAATATATGCATGAATTATAATGATACATTTTAGAAAGATTTCCACAAAGATATTTAAGAAAACAAAATAGAGTTTGGTTTTAGCGATCGGTTTCAAATATTCTAATGTGAATTAGCTCCTTCCTTAACAATACTGTCTTCTAAGAAACATTTTCTCAGACATGGGCATAGCACTGTCAGTGTTTAAATCTGCAAAAGGCATAGTACAAGCAGTCAAGTTACTCATTCTTAGTTAAGACGTTAGTAAAAAATGCCGTATTACATTCTGGGCAACAATTAAGATGTGAGAGATGGTAGATATATTCCTTTAACTAAAAATCCTTCCCCATTGTTTTGACTTCAAGTTTATCTCCAGCGATAGTCCTCTTAAGTGGCTATATCAAGTTCATGCATGAGAAAAATCTAAAAGTTTTTTTTTAAAAGCAATTAAATATTTGAAATGTGATGATATTAATATGAATTTTGTATGCTACTAAGAAAAGAATGATACTTTCACTGTCAAAGGTCTTTTCTTTTAAATTTACCAGGAATAAAATAAGATGATTCACTGCTTCACTTCAAGATATTATTAAAGATATTAGCATTCTTTATATATAAAGATATTAGCACACTTTTAGCTTTTAGCTGACTTCATTTACAATAGGCCATGCAGTGATTGAAAGTAAAATTAAACGCCCTGATGCCAGTTACTATTTCTGTTTTTTTATTGGTCTAGATCTACACATGCATTATGCAGTTTTTAAAAATGAAAATACAGTTTAGTACATAAAAAGTCAACAATCTTAGAAACAAAGACTATTAAAACAGACAAATACAAGAATTGTTTGGAATACCTGGTTTTAAATCCCCACGGACAAACATGTCAATCATATATCGACAGAATGCATACTGATCTGACAGAGTAGAAAGAAAAAGAGCAATGAAAAAATGTCATCAACACTTTTCATTTTTCTATGGAGAAATGGTTTAACAAAGCAAATATACAAAATTGCCCAATTCTATTTTGCTTACAATATTTTCTGTGAAAGAATAATTTGCACTCATATGAAGACACAGAAGGGAAAAAATGACATAACAAATGCAATGCTCCATTTATTCCATGCAAAAATAACCTTAAAAATTGAAACAGACTAGTTTAAGTAATATTATAGTGTTTTTTTAAATCAAAACCTTTTTCATCAAATTTATTACAAAAGTAATCATATTAAAGCGATTTTTTTCTCATTTGTCCTTTCATAGACTTCCAATAATGAAACAGAAGTTTTACAAGAGGAAATTGTTTCCAATTTGGAATGTTTTACCAAATATTCACTCCCAGCCCTTCTGCTAATTGTCTAAGTGGAACTACAGAATGTTTTCTTGAAAAGGCCAGCAGGAGGGCTAACCCCTTTGCAAGTGCTAGGCATCCTCTGAATGGAAATGCTCTTTAATTGGAAGAGTAAGTCAGGAAGAACAGAACTAACAGCACCAGATGTTAATAATATTGTTTAATTAATTGAGTAATCTTCATAAGATCATCTTATGATCTTGATTAGTCAGTGGCCTATGGAAAAAGTAAAAACAAAAATCAAAAATATAGTATGTAAACATTTTGGGCAGACTTGGTCAAAAATGATTTCAGTAGTTGGGTTCTCTAGTTTCCTTCTGAATGAAAGACCTTGCACTGAACTTTAAATTCTCACACAACTTAAGATTCTCCCTAGGTCAATCCAACTGAAATCTCAGTTGATGAACTGTTCTGTAAGTTTTATCATATCGTCTTTAAAGCTTGCATATTATGAAATGAATCTTGTTCAAAAGTGATTTACATTTCAATATTCCTAACACAGGCATTGTATTAATCCACCAAATCCAAAAGCAGCTTTAGGACCAAGAGAGTTTATTGAATTTATACAACATGACACATCCTTAATTGCTCCAAATTGTGTATGTCAAACATACAAAATAACAAAACTTGTTACTATACAAATACACATTTAAGGATTTTGTAAACTTATTCTTTTTAGAGTATTAACATATTTTAGAGTAATCCATTTTATTATGAAACTCTGTCAGGTCTTTATAAAATAAATACAGTTACTGCAGTAGATATAAAAATATAATCCTTTATATTAATACCTAAATAGGAGTAGGCCAAAACTCGAAGTTTCATAAATATGCTTGGAATTTGGTTTTTAAAATTGGAACACATTGTCCCACAGGAGAGGCAGGGAATGGGAGGGAGGCTAGTTCTCAGATTAGTCCATGAATCTGTTTGTTCTTTGATGTACTGGAAATAACAGCAGGAGTTTTTGATTTTAGAACCTAGGAGCCCTATGGTTTGGAGATAAGTAAGGTTAAGGTAGAGGGTATTTTCTCTTTCCTAGACACAAGACTGTTTTCCTGAGCAAAACTGTAGAATGAGTAATTTGGTTCTTTTGACAAAGCAAGATGGAAAAAATACATCTCTCTTAAATGGAAAACTTGAAATTGGAGTAGTGTGTGCTTTCTCAAATTGGCAGTCTTCTCCCTTTATTTCAGTACCTTAAGTGACTATTTTTTTTAGATTTGTCCTTCTTATAATTCAAGAGTAGTTCTCAAAGGTCAACTTAAACATCAAAAAGAGGAGGAATTTGTCAAAATACAGATTTCTGGGCTTCGTCATCCAGAAAACTAAAATGTCATGGATCTGGATCCTAGGAATATGCATTTTTAACAAGCTCCCCAGATGAGTCTAATTAGACTACAAGTGCAAAATCACTAATCTAAAATTCTTCAATTTTCTTTTTCCACAGTGATTACTAGTGGCACTATAGATACTCATGACAGCAAAGAAGGGTTTTTGCTTTTACATATATTGGAAATTTGGAACGCAGGGACTATTTGTAATATGAACCCCCCACCTCCCTCCCAAATGAATCATTTTTCTCTGCCCCAAATTGTGATGTGGTGATTATATACATAACATGTTGAATAGTGTGTCGAATTAACTAAAATCTTTACACTTCAGTTTCTTCTTTAACTGAATGCTGACAGTTAAAGAAGAGACAGTGAATGAAACTTTTTAGCCTGTATGTTGAATTACAACTATTTACATTGCATTAGGTATTAAGTAATCTAGAGATGATTTAAAGTTTTCAGGAGAATGTGCTTTGGCTATATGCAAATATTATTTCATTTTATATAAGAGGCTTTAGCATTTGTGGATTTTGGTATTTGCAGAGTATCCTGGTATCAATCCCCTGCAGATACTGAGGGACAACTGTACCATGCTTATGTTTATTATACTAATATTTCCTGGATTGAAAAATCGTTCATTTAATTAATGCACCTAAGGAGCTTCTAACTAGAAAAAGGAAATTCCTTATGAACCCAAAGAATATTTTTTAATCTAGAAAATTATTTGGGTTACAATGCTTAGGAAGTTTCTGTTATATGTAAATAATGCTGCAATAGTGCATTCTAACGGCAACAATATATCAATAGAAGCATGAGAAAAATATTTTTAAAACAATTTAAATTTGGGATATTCAAATATTTGAAGTTAGGATTCCCATTTTCACCTGTCCTCAGTATTGACCTTCACAGTGCATACGAATTCTAGTTAGGTGTGTGTGTTGGACAGTTCCTACTGTGTTGTCTTCACCAGTCTAAGGAGAAAGCAAAACCAAGCCTCCCTAATTTTAAAATTCATTTTATAGAAATGTTTCTTTAAACCCAATTTAAATATTATAGCAGGAAACTTTTCATAATGAAAATCTAAATTGTCCCGCCATTCTAACTTTCATGGTTATGAGATAATTTGTATGAAATAATTTCATACTTAGTCACTACTTCTAGGGTTTTTTTTTCTCAAATGAACATCCTTCCAGGAATAACTCATGCCATTTCTCCCCTTTTCTTGATCCTCAGGGAAAGTGATGGATGTCATTCAACTGCTGCCTTGGTGGCACTCCCTGTGGAGTGGCAGCTGGGAGAAAATGCATTCTGGGTTCAGAATGTCAACAGAATGGATATTTAATAACAATAATAATAATAATAAAACTCTAATGCGGATGGGGCACATGTGGTCTGGTATTCTATGGCAGATTCACATTAGCTATACTTTCTCTGCCTGCCACAGATATTTAAATAGTTATTAGGGGGAAAAAAGAAAGAAAGAATGACTATGTAGCAGCTGGGAAATTTATTTTATTCTTCCTTACAGACTTGCCAGAGACCATCAGAAAACTGGGGAGCAGTATCTGATTATGCCAACTCTTCTTATTCTACTTTAAACAAATTTAGATTGGTCCCTAAAAACTAGATTACATGATATATAAATGTGTGTGAGAAAATTTATGATAGGCAGGTACATATATATGTCTCTTATTCCCAGTGCTTTAAGTAGAAATATAGGTATATTGTTTCTACACATAATATTAAGAGTAACCTTATTGAATATATCTACACATATACTACATAATTAAATAATTAACAATAAGTTTGTGCCCCATGTAAAAATCTGTTTTCAAGTGTATAAAGGACTTATGTTCTCTATTTATTTAAAAAGAAGTATTTAAAAATCTATGTGAAAAGAATGCCTCAAACTTATTAGGTCTAACTTAAGCTAAGCAAATAAATATTCTCTTGCCCAAAGAGCAAACTCAACAATTTTATTAAGATATCAATACAAGATTCTCAAATTCAGAGCTACCTCACAAATAGTTTTAAAAAAACCACTTTATCTTCATTTATCTTGTTTAGTTAAAACCATAATGTAAATAGTTTTTTTATTTAAAAAATGCTCTCAAATCTTTGCTTAGTAAAAAAATTAACATATTAATGTGTTTTACCAGATAGTAGAGGGTACATTTTGATTACTAACTTAATGATACATTTATATAATTGATGGTAGCTGTTGTTCTCATTAGGGAGACTTGCTTTAGCAAATGCATTTATTTACCTGAGAAAATCACATATATGTTTCTGTTTTTAACTCTAAATGATATTTGAATGTCCTTTTAATAGATAAATAGCTCTTTGTGTAGAAATGAAAATAGTAGATTGAAAATGGATGTGGTAAAACAATGCTATCTTTAACAAATCAGATTATTGATAGAAATAAAATACAGTACTTGTGAGCTGGAAAATAAATGTTATTTGAAATTGTTCTGCTGATATGTCTTTATCGATATAATATGGCCCTAATTATTGAAAGATACTAAAAGTGAACATCAAAAATGTGTTCATGTTTCTAATTGCTAGATAAATATTTTGACATTCCCACAGATAACTGGAATAAATTTTTACATACTGTATTTGTGGGTAAAAATTAGAATATACTTCATATGTTTTTCACTGGTTTTATGTGATTATTTTCTTTTTGAAAAGGCAATCTACAGTTAAAGTATTTTAGGATATAAATAAACATAACAGTGAATCAGAAGATTAATTTTTCTGTTTTCTATCACAATAAAATATTCCATTCAAAATATTTTCTCTTTGTCTACTACATTGTTTTTTCTACCCAAACTATGTCATAAATGACATAATTTTGAGAGCTAATAATTTTAATATTTTTAATTTTTAAAGCAATACAATCATCTTGAAAAATAGAGAAAAGTTTTAGAGTCCTGAAGTTTTAATTTCACATTTTAAAATATTACCTTGAAATAAGTGAAAATTACTTAAATTAAAAGGTTTGTGAATCACTAAAAGAAAAAAATGCAAAAACAGCCTTTTTTCTTCATTCTTTTCTTCCTTTCCTTTTTAAAATATATTTTTAAAAAATATTTATCTTTTGTCATATAAATCAAAGTTTACAAATAGTACTTATGAATCAAGGTTTACAAATATTATGAATTCAGGAGGAAAAAAAAAACAAAGAGTGGGTAAAATACCAGAGTGGATTACAAATTTCTTGTCTTGTACCTTGTAGTGAGGAAAAATTATTTTCAGTTTCACTGTTCAAGCAGCTTACTCAGCAATAAAGTTTTAAAATTTTTTAAACTAAAATCTCATAGAAACCAATTCCTTGATTTTATTGCTCAGATAAAATTATTCAAAAGTGCTACCAGAGTAAAGGAAAATTTTATTTTGCAACACCCCCAAGAAACATTTATAGGAATAGTCCCTACAGATTAGATCCCTACATTCTATATGGAAGTCTCGAGATTATGTAGCAACTTGGAGTTAGGAGTTGATTTAGGGAAGGAAAAATTCAACAAGGCCCAGAGATGTGATGCAGTAAGGCCCTTAGTTGCCCTCTTAAAACTTTACTCCCTTATATTTATAAAGCTCCATTCCATAAAGAATTTCAGGATTATATTCCACCTCCATTTAAGTGCTATATTTCTTCAAAGTGGGGATGTAAGTTTGACATCAGTCTTATTGAAGACACCACAATAAGTCAGATTCAGAGCTTCCTAAAGTCATAAATTTAACAAATGAAAACTGGCAAAGAATCTTCAAAGTTCCTTCTCTATAATGCTTTTCCTATTAAATTAAATAAGTTTAAAAATTTGATGTATATTCCAAATATTGTGCTCTTGCAGAGGCATCAGGAATGTATGGATAGTTTTCATGATACTTATTTGTGTGAATTGAACATACACCCCTTAACAAAATCCTTAAGAACTGCTGGACAGCTTTTCCCTGGACAACTTTTCTCCAAAAAGTATGACACATACAATCTTTGTGCCACCTCAATAGAAATCCCATATCTCAAAAATTCAACATTTCTCCAGATGCTAACTCCAAGCCCCCTTTTAAAAAATACTTCAAAATCCACCTTTAGATATGCGAACATGTCTTAGTATTTTTATAAATAAATATAATTCCCAATGTATTATATTTCCTATTAAGTATATTTACTTATATAAGTCTTCTAACCCCATTTTGCAGTCTGATTTCAGTCTTTCTCCACTTTTAATTTCATTACATCGGTTTCTTGCCCAACATTCTCTTAGAACCTCTGGCAACCTCCTGCTCTGAATGTTTACCTTTCTGTTCATGCTTTGACACAGCTGCTGTCTCTCTGTCCTCCTTCTCCTTGGGTTTAGATGGTGGTTTCTGTACTTCTTTTACTTTTGTAGCTGTTGGCTTCGCTTTCTCTTGTTTCCCACCTTTTACTTCCTTTTTAGTCTTTTCTTCAGACTTAGTTTTCTTCTCTTCTATATAAAGTTAAGAAACATTGGATTATTTTTGTTTATTTAGCAACATAATATTTCGTCTGCAATTGGTCATTAAAAAAAGTTGAAAAAGAGAAGAAAGAAAAACAATAGAAAAATAGCATTCTTTACATAAATACTTGACTTTTATTACAGTTTTATCATTTATGATGTGCTGTTAAGCTACTAAAAAATAGCTCATTAGCAAATTATGACTCTTTCTTAATTTGTACATGGAAATACTAGTTTTTAGGTAATCAGGAACTTAACACATCATAAAAGTATTTGTAATGTACAGAGGATGTACACACAGGCATGTTTGGTGAAAAACAATGTTCACACCAAAGAGCCCAGTGAACTAGTTTCCTTTAATAAGGATGTGATCATTTTGCTCCACAATTGAAAAATCTTTAGGATCATTCAAGAAACTGAAATGTCGACACAATTTTTTAAAGGTAAGTATTAGGAATACAAAGATAAAATCACCTGCACTGGTATTGACTAATAGAAATAAAACAGTACACTCCATTAGCGGATAACGGAGACACATACAGTCTCTAATGATTTGGCTTTAAAGAGATTGAAAGAGTACAAAAATTGGTATATTGGCTCCTGCTTATCTTAATCCAGAGATAATTTTAATGTGGTGTTTCATTTTGTTTTTGTTTTTGTTTTGAGACAAGGTTTCACTCTGCTACCTAGGCTGGAGTACAGTGGTGCAATCATAGCTCACTGCAGCCTCGAACTCCTAGGCTCAGACAATCTTCTCACCTCAGCTTCCCAAGTAGCTAGGACCACAGGTGGACATGACCATGGCTGGCTAATTTTTTACTTTTTATAAAGATGAGGTCTCACTATGTTTCCCAGGCTGGTCTAGAACTCTAGAGCTCAAGCAATCCCCCCTCCTAAGCCTCCCAAAGCACTGAGATTACTGGCTTGAGCCACCACACTGGTCCTCTCTAATGGTTTTTTAAAGCACTTAAATATATTCTGGGAAACAGAAAGGGTTATAAATTAGAATATATATGAATTAGAATATATATATTCTACACATACATATTCTTAATTTGATATTATACATATTTGGGAACAGGAATCTTGGATGCAGATTAGTCTGTGTGGATAATTTATTTTTTTAAAAATAATAATAATATAGCACATATTTGTGGAAAATTAATCATAATATAAGCTGTATATTGGACATTATTTATTGTATGGGACCACACATAATCACTGTGTGTATCCTTTAGTGTTACTCATGTAAAGAATTTGATGAATATAATATCATCAAGTTTCTTAATTTTGATATACTAAATAACGATTTGAGATTAAGCCAAGATAATATTGGGAGAGCCCACTGAGACAAGAATGAAATTGATAATGCCATATGCTAGTTAGCTTGCAAAATCAAAATTATTTGTGTTACTCCATTTAATGGACTTGATCAACACCTCCCCAAACATCGTTTCTCAGAAATTTTACAGGGAGATATTGATATTGTGTTAGGGGTTGGAAGAGATTCTTATGATCAAATAAATTTGGAAACACTAAGTTAAACTGGTGTCTTTATCTTGAAATTTCTCAAAGCTAAAGTGTATTGAGCATTATCAAGAAGGGGGATTATTCTATTCACATTATACAATGTTATTTAACCACAAAATTCTCACACAAACATCACACAATTACTCCATAAACTTCTAATGTCTTTGTGGCTTCTGTGACTATATTCAGGAGATTTTTCTTCTACTTCCCATGGACAACTTCTAAATTTCCCTTGTCAGTTTTTGCTGTTTCCTGCGGCAAACTCATACATTTGTGTAACTGAAACCGTCCACTTTCTGTGGATGACTTTCAAATTGGCGACATTCCAGGACCCCACACCAAATGTTTATTAGTGTCTGTTTGGAAGGAAAGTTCCACTGGGATAGCCTATAGCACCTCAAAATCATACAACTCATATATGTTAACGCATAAAACCCTTTCAGAGGACCTGTCTCAGCCTGGGGTCACAGCTAATGCACTGTGAGTGCTAAAGAGCAACACAATAATATAACTCTCTGAAGAGATCTCAGCATGGCATTTAAAATCCTGCCATGTCTGGCGTCATCCCATCCCTCCTCTCACAGCATCTTTCCAAAATTTCTCCCTCCACTAGTCTACTTCCTTTTTCTTGAATAGTTCATGCATTTTCCATGTGTCAAACACTGTCACACTGCATTCTCCATATTTTCCATGTTTTCCACATATTTAAATTTCTTCATGTTTAATTCACAGGCAAAAAAAATGGCTCTGCCATTGGAATTAATCATTTCTTCCCCTGAACCTCCATTTGCCTGAACTTTTATTAAAATACACATATTATTCCCTGTAATATATCTTGTATTACAGATGTTTGTTCACCTGTCTTCCCTACCAACTGAGAGTAACGTGAGGATAAGAGCTCTTATTCATTTTTGTAATACCATAGTGTCTAGCACAATGCTTTTTTTTTTCAGAGAAAAAACGGAAGAAATATATTAGATTAGCAATTTTGATTAAAGGGTGAGTGAATTTTCACTATGCTCAGATCCTATGTACAATATAGTGATATACAGATTGCATCTGTAAATATGTGTTTAGAAATAAACATCAAAACTTGTTAAATTTGCTGTGTTTTTTGTTTATACTTTTGTGTGAAATTGCTATTTTTGTTTACCCTAAATGATCCCATGTACTTCTTGTAAGTTGCAGCTGATTTATCCTTAGCCTCATACTACAGAATTAAAGATATGTGAAATTCAGGTCTATTTTTAATAGACCTGATTACGATTTGATGGGCAAAGATGATTTTCTAAGAGGCAGACCACCCATTATAAACATTGATTTTTAGGTGTAAAAATGATAAAATTTTCTCTATCTAATTTTAGACATTTTTTTAGTGATCTTAATTCTTGAAAAAAATAACTTTGCCTCATATTAGAAAAAAGTGGGTAAGAACTCAACAATGATGTGGCTATAATAAAGAAAATATCACAAAACTGTAGCAACATTCGACTTCTATTTATTTTTATCAATCTGGGTAGATATTCTTAAATTTTGTGCACAATATTTTTCCTGACTTTTCTCAAAATGAATTTAAGTGGCATTTGTACTTAGGAGTTCATTAAGGAATGGAAAAGCAAAAAGTATTGCCATGTTGTATTCAAATCACCCAGTTTTATTTTGGAAGACATTTAATGCATGATTTTGAGAAATGGAAAACAAGATGGTCTAATCAAAAGAATTATGTCAGCGAATTTGATCCAGTTTCAGAATTAGCACAACCCATTAACAACTGTGTCAGAATCAAAATGTCTAACACCAAAGTAGAAATACAGCATTACCTAATAAACATACTAACATATCACACAGTTTTGGAGATAGGAAATAACAAATTTCATCTCTCATTTATTAAGAAATTGCAAACTGCTTCACTTCTCTATGCCTCCCTCAATTCCTCTGCATTAAAAAATCAATCACCATGGTACCTGCCTTTTCCTTTCAGGAAGCTGTGGAGATAAGTAACAATGGGCAAAAAAACTTTGAACCCTGCAAAATAAGTACATAATAATTTTTAATATTAAATCTACAGACACTGCATTCCTAGAGCTCTTGGAGTTTCTCCAGAACTTACCCAGAGTTAAATGTGTAACAGGAATTACTATATTATACTCATTTTACATACGAAGAATCTAAGGATCAAAAAGCCAGTTGTCAACGATAGTGCAATTAAATAGGTCAGGAATAGACACGGTAGAACCAGAATGCCTAACCCATTTCCTAACCACACTACTAAGCTGTTTAATATTGCTAACATTAACCTATGAAGATCATACCAAAAATATATTTTATGATAAATGAGAGCAGATATAAATACAAAGGGACTAAGTGAAAGCAATAAAATGTCTTCCTAAAAGCGATCAGGACAGCATTAACCTCCCCCACGTCATCAAATACACCAACATCTGCAGATTGTTACTTCTATGTCAGTTAGACAGCCTGGCCCAACTTGACTCACCCCACTCAACTTCTCTTTCCATCATTCTCTTCTTCTTCTCTGCCTTTGTTATTTTTAATGAACTAAAGAAATAGTCTGGTTTTCCCAGTGGATACAGGGTTCTACCCCTGTAGCAGGGTAGACATTGAAAGGTCCACTCTTTCCCAGGAGGAAGTCCTGAAGAAGTGGTGTAACCAACTGCTGCCCTTAAGCAAGCAGTGCTTGAAACAGAGCAAGAAACTTGCTGTTTTCCATGAGAGAGCCTCTGGAAATCAGAGGACTTCAGAGGGAGATTCTACTTTAACACTGGTCACACCTTTCAAAGGCAATTTAGCTTCATTCTTATCTTAAATGTCATACAGTATAGTTTATGCTTTTCTTATCTTATTTTGTTTTCCCAGAAACCATCAATAATACAAAGAGCGCTTTTTATAAATTTCCTATTCTTTTTTTTTTTTTTTTTTTGTTTGAGACAGAGTCTCACTCTGTTGCCCGGGCTAGAGTGCCGTGGCATCAGCTTAGCTCACAGCAACCTCAAACTCCTGGCTCAAGCAATCCTTCTGCCTCAGTCTCCCAAGTAGCTGGGACTGCAGGCATGCACCACCATGCCCGGTTAATTTTTTCTATATATTTTTAGTTGGCCAATTAATTTCTTTCTATTTCTAGTAGAGACAGGGTCTCACTCTTCTTGCTCAGGCTGATTTCGAACTCCCAACCTTGAGTGATCCGCCCGCCTCGGCCTCCCAAAGTGCTAGGATTACAGGCATGAGCCACCATGCCTGGCCCCTGGCCATTTCTTGATAGGGAAATTTTCTCAGAATTAGCGTAAGGTGTAAATAAGGCAATATATGTAAAAGCTTCCGAATGTGCTTAGCACATACATAGTGCTCAATAAATTTTAGCTATTATTAACATTTCTCCAAACTAATCTACAATTTAAAAATACATAAATAAGTTTTTTCAACACATGGTGCTGGAATAACTGAATATCAATATGCAAAAAAATTAAGTTGGATGCCTTCCTCACACCACATACAAAAGTGTGTAGATTACAGACTTAAATGTAAGAGCTAAAACTATAAAATGCATAGAAGAAAATGTACGCATAAATCTTCATGATCTTGGGTTAGGCAAAGCTTTCTTAGAGATGTGACATGAAAAGTATAAGTGACAAAAGAAAAAATAGATAAATTGGACTTCATAAAAATTACATACTTTTGTGCTTCATGGGGACACCATCAAGAAAGATAAAAGACAACCCACAGGAGTGAATATTTGCAAATCATATACAGTTATGTGCCAAATAATGATGTTTGAATCAATGACAGATCACATATACAATGGCGGTCCCATAAGATTATAATACCAAATTATTACTGTATCTTTTCTATGGTTAGATATGTTTAGATATATAAATACTTACAATTGTGTTACAGTTGCCTATAGTATTCAGTGCAGTAACATGTATACAGGCTTGTAGCATAGGAGCATAGGCTATACCCTATAGCCTAGGTGTCTGGTAGGCTATACCATCTAGGTTTGTGTAAGCACACTCTATGATGTTCGCACAAAATCACCTAAAGCTGTATTTCTTAGAACATATCCATCCCTAACGTTCAGCAACATATGATTGTGTCTCATAAGAGACTGGTATCCAGAATATATATTAAAAAAAACCTCTTGTGACAATAAAAAGATAAATAATCCAATTAAAAATGACAAAGGATCTAAATAGACATTTCTCCAAAGAAGACATGTAAACAGTAAGCAAATGAAAAGATGCTCAATAGCATTAGTCTTTAGGGAAGTACAAATCAAAACCACAATGAGATACTACTTCACATCCGCTAGCACGTGAGTAAAGAAGACAGATAATGACAAGTGTTGATAAGGATGTGGATAAACTAAACTCTCGTACACTGCTGGTGTATCCACTTTGAAACAATTTGACGGTTCCTCAAAAGGTCAAACACAGAGCTAACACATGACCGAGCATTTTACTCAAGAGAAATGAAAACATGTCCACACAAAAACTTGTACATGAATGTTTATATCAGCACTATTCACAATAACCAAAAAGTGGAAACAACTCAAATGTCCATCAAGTGATAAATGGATAAATGTGTATATCCATACAACGAAATATTATTCAGCAATGAAAAGGAATTAAGTACTGATGCATGCTACAACATGAATGAACCTTGAAAACATACTATTAACACGTGAGAAAAGCCAGTCACAAAAGACCACGTTTCATTCCACTTATGTGAAATGTCCAGAGGAGGCACATCTATAGAGACAGGAAGTAGATTAGTGGTTGTCTAGAGCTGCTGGGGGGTTGGGGTAAATGGCAGGTGACTTACTGGGGTAAATGAGTACAAGGTTGCTTTTTGGGGTGATACAAATATTCTAAAATCGTGAAGACGGTTGCACAAATATTTGAATTTACTAAAAACCATTGAATTGTACACGTTAAAAGGGTAGCTTGTATGGTATGTGAATTGTATCTCAATAAAACTGTAATAAATAAATCAACCCAGGAATTTTGCAAATTCCCAGTGTTTAGGAAATTTAAGAACATTAGATCTCAGCCCTCTGCTTACAATCTAAGAAAGAAAATGGTTGATAACGGTCTGTGCATGGTATCCCACCCTATCTCTTCTCTAAGTAAGAACTTTTCTTCATTTACTAATACAGAAGTCTCATTATGAGTTTAGTCTTTTCTGGGAAATGCAGAAGTAATTTCTCTGTTTTTCTCCATCTATATATCTACCCATCCATCCATCCATCCATCTATATATAGATATATTTTTTTTTTTTTTTTTTTTGGAGACAGAGTCTCACTCTGTTGCCCAGGCTAGAGTGCCGTGGCATCAGCCTAGCTCACAGCAACCTCAAACTCCTGGGCTCAAGCGATCCTTCTGCTTCAGCCTCCCAGGTAGCTGGGACTACAGGCATGTGCCACCATGCCCGGTTAATTTTTTCTATATATTTTTAGTTGGCCAATTAATTTCTTTCTATTTTTAGTAGAGATGGGGTCTCGCTCTTGCTCAGGCTGGTTTCAAACTCCTGACCTTGAGCAATCCATCCGCCTCGGCCTCCTGGAGTGCTAGGATTACAGGCATGAGCCACTACGCTCAGCCCATCTATACATTTTTAACTGGAAGGAACCTTAGGGAAAAAATCTAGTTCAATCCTTTTATTTCATGGTTTATTTAGAAAGCCAAGGCCTTATCAAGAGATGTATCGAAACAATGAATTTGCTAAGGCCATATTCTCAAAGCTATCACATTTGACAGGCAAAGTCTACCCAAATATAAGGTAAAGACTTGACTCAGGACTTAACATGCTCATTCATCATCTTCACAATCAATTTTAGAATATTTTTATCACTCCAAAAAGAAACCCTGAATGTGAAATAATAATATTGTGTTCAAAAAGAAATTGAAAGTATAATGTTTGAACTCAACTTTTTTAAAAATGAAAACTGTGAGCTCTGGAGGACAGAGTCCATGTCTTATTCATATTTGCTTTATACCACCTCACATATAGCAGGTGTTCCATGAATATCTGAATGAAGAAAGGGAATGATGAAATAAATAAAATTACTTTTAGTGAGGTTATGTTCTTGGCCCTGATTCAAATGTGTCCAATTTTTCTAGTCTGATAAAAAAAAATCCTTCTGAATGCTGATGCCATAATCTAACATCTCTATTTCCCTAATTTTAACATATATATTTTTTATATTATAATACTTCTGAAATCAAGATGCATCTCTTATGGTTGATTTATTTGCATAATGTAGTGTTATTTTTCCTGAAAAACTATTACTAAATCAACGGTGCATCTTACAATCACTGACATCTCAGAGCTGAGGAAATTAACTTGCCAATAATTGTTTACTGTCAAAGCTTTCTGTCATCAAAAAATGGGAGAAGTGTACATGTAAGTCACTTAAAATTGTTAAACAAAGCTGGGTGTGGTGACTTATGACTGTAATCCCAGCATTTTGGGAGGCTGAAGTGGGAGGATCACTTGAGGCCAGGAGTTCAAGACGAGCCTAGACAACATAGCGAGACCTCCCATCTCTAAAAAAATATTTAAAAATTAGCTAGGCCTGGTGGCATGCAGCTGTAGTCCAAGCTACTTGTGAGGCTGAGGTGGGAAAATCGCTTGAGCCCAGGACTTTGAGGTTGCAGTGAGCAATGATGATGTCATTGCACTCTAGCCAGTCAACAGACCATGTCTCAAAAAAATAAAAAAAAATGGGTTGGAGCTGCCTCTCAAACTACCTGTCTATCTCTGGAGGTGTTTATGCAAAAATTAGAAGACATCTGGCCGGGCGCAGTGGCTCACGCCTGTAATCCTAGCACTCTGGGAGGCCGAGGCGGGTGGATTGCTCAAGGTCAGGAGTTCGAAACCAGCCTGAGCAAGAGTGAGACCCCGTCTCTACTAATAATAGAAAGAAATTAATTGGCCAACTAAAAATATATAGAAAAAATTAGCCGGGCATGGTGGCGCATGCCTGTAGTCCCAGCT